>LPNX010897992.1:503277-513439 GCA_001517045.1 Pseudotsuga menziesii
TTGTAAAATGTTGTAATATCATAGTCATGACTTGGTCAATAATGGGCGATGTTTTTGGGAATCCCGTGGTATTTTCCCATGGTATTCCCTTTATAAAAGGAAGGAATTGTAATATGGATGTGTATTGTATTATGTCATTGTAAAAGTGATCTTTGTGATTGTGAGAAAGAGAGACCATGAGAGAGTGAAGGGGAAGTGCAGTGGGATCGTTGCAAGTTGTATCCCTTCATTTTGTTGAATGGAATAATAATAAATGGTTGACAATTTATGTGTGGGCATAGCCCATCATGGGTGAACCATGTTATATTTGTGTCTCTCTTGTAATGTGTTTTAATATTTTCATCTTGTTTATTGTTTATTATTATTTATCTAACATATGGTGACCTACCTAACAAAGGATATGAGATAAAAGGTGACTCATCTAATATTAAGATGGTGTATATTGGTAAAGAAACTATTGGTGATGGTTGTTGGGTCACCATGGAATGCTTCCAACAATTAAGAATATTTGTAGATGCTAAAATTTGTATCAATGTAAGATTTGGTTGGTTGAAAGGTGTTAAAGGTAAACAAGATTGTGCATGAGCTCATGGTTGGATGGAGCTCATACTGTGTAAGTCGATTGATCTTCCTATGAATCTTAATGATATTCCTATAAAAATGTAACTTGGCCTTCCAAATTTACCAGTGATGAGTGATGAAGTCCCCCAAAACTAGTTATCAAAAGTATGATAGAATCAACTATAGTGAAGGGAACTTAGGGCATATTCTAGTAGAAAAGAATTATCTACCTCAAGTACAATCACAACCCATAAAAATCACCTTGGTGAAAATCCTAGGATTTGGCCACTAAGATACCTTCCTCAAGTTCAAATAAGAGATTCAACCTTGAAGAATCACAAATCATAGGTAAACAAGAGTTGGGTGGCTCAAGCAACCTTAGAGAAACATCAAAACTCAATTGTAGCGCTTTAGGGAATCATGTAGTTCTTAACTTAATTTCTAACACTTGGTAAGGAAGGACTTAAATCTCCCTAATAGAACACCAATGTTTCAAATGAGAATGATTGAGGGACATTGTTTAGATGCATGTCCCAACAATCCTAACTTCACTAAAATTTGTTTCTTGACCTCAATAAAGATGAATTTGGTTGGTTAGTTACGTTACGTTACTTGAATTAATCTTTGAATTTGACCAATTGGATTATTAAATTAATTCCACTAATTTTTCAAAGGAATCTACTTGAACAATTATAAAATAGAAATGCATTTTAATGGTTAAATAGATATATGAAGAATTATTGATATTTCCCTCAACTTGATGCCATAAAGACTCTCTATTTATATGCATCATAGTTTTAGCAATGGGTTGGCCTAAATTTTCTTCATATTGTTCTATTAATTATGCTCATGTTTGTATCATCCTCTCCCTATCCTCCTCTCATACTTCATCTTCATCAACCTGTTGCGACTCATATTTCCCATCTGATTTATAATTAACTTAGATTACTATCATAAAACAACAATTTTATTCTTTTAGATGTATTTTACACAATTACAAAATAATCCTGTGTAAATTGGTCCACATGAATATGACTTTTATTTTTATTTTTTATATCTATAAATTGTTGGAATCATTTGCAAACAATCGAAATCGTCAGTTCTATGTAGCAAACAATCATGTTTGCAATAGTTTGATCACACTGCATAGATCAATAAATTTGTTTTTTTAACCCACCAAGCACTTGATTAAGGCCTTAATTAACCCTTGATTGAGGTATTTGAAAACACTCATTTAGTCCTCGATCAATCTTTTTTGGTTGATCAAGTGTTTAAAATCATGAATTTTAACCCTCTTGCTATAGTAACTTCTACAAATGCAACTTCCTGGGGATAAAAACCCTTCTTATAATTTACTTAGGTTCCTAAGTTAAGGCCAATGGATTTATGCATGAATCACATATCCAATGGCATAACATTTTCACACTTTTGGTTTCATATTATATTTTTATTTATTTTCTTTAAAGCTTGCACTGAAATTCACTTCCAATGGTTTCAAAGGTGCTCAAAAAAATAAGTAGCATAAAAAATACACAACCAAAAAATTATAAAGCATATGTGGGATCCTTATGAATGGTTCCTCTTCAAAATATTTTTATTTTTATTTTTTCAGTTTATGTAAATAGTTGGATATAAGTTGATAGGAACACAAAAGTGTATAATATGTGATTCAAATTTAATTGGTTAGTTTTGAAAACTAATAGAAAATATAATTCTTCAAAAAAAAATTATATAGTTCACTACGTCTAGATCATGCTCGTATTTTTGTTGAAGATCATATAGTGAACATTAAAACAATTGCTAGGAACTGAATTCCCATGTTAATGTTTCCTAAAATTTGCAAGAAAAAACATTTAATTAAATGTAATATTTTATACATTAAATTATTTTTATATTTATGGGAAAAAATATCATTAGAAAGACAACACATTTCCCTACATATTGATTTGTAACTACACATCAAAATTCACAAGGCGTACATAAGTTTGGAAGCCTTCACTTTAAAAAAAGGTGTAAAATGCAAATTTTCATGCCACATTTCATTAAAATTTGTCACCCATTTTCAAGGATTCATCCTCCTCTCTTTTCCATCATAGACTATTTTTCTGCATGTATGTCTAAAATTGTTCATAAAAATGTCATTATATTCTTGTAATATTTTGTGGAAATATTCCCACCAAAAGTCTTAAAAGAATATTTCATTTTCTATATGACAAAATGACCAATTCTTAGATCTTGGTTTAAATTTTTTAATTTGCTAGAATCCAAATGAGACCTACACCTTTTACCCAACTCAATGGCCCAGCTATTAGTATGTTGGCCAATGGGATCATCAGTTTCTGACAACTCAACTAAGAAATAATTCTTCAATTCTATTTTATTTATTTGGATTTCCTGTTATACACCTATACCACTCTTAACTAAGCCTTTACCTTTTTACAACAATCGATATAACTTCATAATTGTACTAATATTTTAGATGCAATAGGTGTATTTTGAGGCACATTTCTTATAATAGATGTAATCGATGGTTTTTTAGTTGAATTATATTGAACTGCTTTCTCCTTGGCCATGATAGGTGTGGCATTAGGTAACTCACTAGTCTCCACAAATGTGCCTAATTCAAACATTTCCTTTAATTTTATATAAAGGAATTACAAACTTGATATTCATTTTTCCTTATGTCTATGGAGAATTTCTTGTAGATCAAGATATATATCAATTTGCTCATGATCACAAGTATTGTCTCAGGAGATGCATGTGTTGAATCAATAATGCATATCCTTCTACAAATTGGAGGCAATATGTCTTCCCATGTCCTTTTTTTATGCAATATAGTTCTCTCATATGAAACATAACATATATCATATTAGTATCAACAGCATGTGTGGTCTACATCATTAAACAAATTATATACTACTTTCATGAAATATGCCTATAATTGAAAAAATAATAAGTGGATTAACTGCTTACCTAAATGTCAAACCAAGAGATGATACATATTCAACATTTTTTGTCATATGTTCTTTCAGAAGACACTCATTTTCTATCGTAGTTTCAACATTGTCATTATCAATTTGGTTCTTCAAGCCCTTCTTATTCATATCCTAATGTCCAATGTTTCACATAAGCAATGTCATTAGTTCCCTTTTTCCTTTCAACTACCTAATATATGATGATTAGACTAAGAAAAGAAGAAAAAGATGAAAATCAAGAGGCATGAGTTATGCATATCCTATTTTTAACTCAACTATGAACTACAAAATGTTTCCTAAACCATTCATAATAGAAAATTGCACAAGGGAAAATCCTTTCATGCCAATAAAACTTAGAAAAACAAATTTTATACAAAGATTAGTAAAACCATTTAGTTGATCCCATGGATAAAAAAAAAAAAAATCCATTTGGGAAATGAAAAAAACAAATAAAGAGGCATGAGATATGCATAGGCTTACTCAACTATGAACAAAAAAATGTTTCCTAAAACATATATAATAGAAACATACACATGGACAAAGTGTTGCATACTAATAAAACCAAGAAGCATGAATTAGCATGAATTTTAGACAAATAATTAAAACCATTTGGCTAATCCCATGGACAAAAAAAATCAATTTTATTAGTGAAAATTGAATCCATAAAGTCAATGTGACTAATAATCATCATAATCATTTAAAATCCCATTAAGATCACAATCTCGATCACTCGTGTATGCAACTGTTTGATTTTCTTTCCCATCCTCATATGTGACATGCATTGGATTCTCTCTCTCAATCTCTTCATTGGTAATCAAAGTCTCTTTTTCAAACACCGTATCCTCATATTAACCTTTTTATTCGAACATTTCGTGTAAATTATCATATTTTCCATTAGGCTTTATATCAACAACTTCAAGGAATTTTCCTTTTTGAATGGATATTGTTTGAGTGGCATATGAGCATCATGGGAATTATGTTACTTAATCAAATATAAATAATTGGTTAATTTAAAGAGGAGAAATATATGGCTCATCGGTCTTCAATCAAAATTTGTGTGTCATACAATTCTATACTCATCAAGTTGCAATATGTATGGTTTGAACCATTTACATTTTAATAATATACAACTATTTTCACCATAATGAACTTGAATCATTTCCTGGAAGAATGGGAAACATAAATTTTCTTCTCAATTTCATGATGAAATTCAACGCTAACAATACAATCCCAATTTGCCTTTACTTTTTCATTTTCTTCCACTCTTAAATGGATTCCACTAAAACACCAAGCCCAAAAACGTGGATATTGTGAAATCTCAATCCTAGATTGTTATAATCTTACCTTCTTGTTTTGCATCACTAATTGCATTAACAATTCATTCATCAAAATTTGGAAAGTAATCACCTCTAATCAAAACATGAGATTGCGCTTTCAAGGTGGGTGCATTGTTTTTTGAATCTCTTCTTAGTACTTTTCACATAGAATTGAACATACAAGATAGTAAGAATAATAATTTAAATTCATAAATGCAATTGAATAAATAAATTATCATGCAAATAATATTTTCATATGTGCCACTTAGCAAATGAAGATTATTTTGTAGAAAATATGCATGAATCACAATTTTTTCTTGATGCGATATATTGAAACCACATGCACTCCCTTCTAATACTTCACCTGCAACTCTCTCAGCTTTTCCATCATCCCATACACATCTATTGGCATTTTAAAAATCCTTCACTTATATTGTGAAAATTCCCATGGCCTTTTGGATTGAATATCCCTTAGACATATTACCTTTTGATTTTTCCCTAGTACAAACATATTTCTTCAAAACCTTCATACATAATTATGTAGGATACACCCATCCTTTCTAACCAAACCACAATGCTCTTATCCATACTCTAATTGTGTAGGAAGATACATATAAATATTAAAGAGTGTTGGTGAAAATTGTTGTTCTAATAAGTAAAGGACTTCAAAACCTCTAGTTCCCTCAAATTATCAAAGTTTCAAATATCCAAGACATGTAAGCTCATTCTCTTTAATATAAGGAACAACCTTATAATTGTCAATCTTGACCCCTTTTCCAAACTTGATATGAACACAATAGGTAAAATATCCTTGATTATGACAATATAGTCACAGGTCTTCGGGTATCTTATACACAACAGAATTTCAACCCAAAATCCAACACCTTGAATGTTTGAAATCCGAAACTTATCTATCGCATTTTCGACACATACACTTTTTTTTGTCGTCGGTGGCGTAACGTCGGATCTTTGACATTCTAATAATGTGGGTCGAAGATCCGACAGGCCATTGTGTCACATATTCGACCATTTTTCCTTCCAAAGTGATAATCAAAATTGCATAAACCATCGGAAATCCGACGTCCTCCAACCCTTGAAGCGTCGGTTGTCCGATAGGCAGAAGTGTCGAAGGAATGGCATTATCGACGATATTTTTATCCAGCTCGTGTCGGATAACCGACGCATGTCGACACTGGAAGAGTCAGCCTTCCGATGTTGTCCGACACTTTAACCATCAGTTGTCCGACAGGTGGAAGCGTCGGAGTCATGACACGACCGTCGGATGTGTTTACCGGAGTGTCAGAAGCACGTTGGAAAAGTGATGCCTGTTGATGGATTTTAAAAAAAAAAATCCAAAGATTAACTATGAGTTCATGCTCATATATTTTTGTCTTTTGTAGGAATCAACACATAATATTCCTACGGTGTGTCCTCTTGACAAAAATCTAAATCAACCAAAGCAACCATCAAAATTCATTAGCAAAACCTAAATCTAAAATTGCAATTCTAAAATTTCAATTGTCTTCTACACAGAATCAGAATTTTAGTTAACTATGAGGCTACCCTCATGTTGAATGAATCTTTGTAGGTAATAGTATTTTGTATCATTTCATGGTCTTATTGTCACTTCCATCATCACATAAATCCACCTACAACATGTCCTACTAACATAGATCTCAAACATCTAGCAATCAATGGAAATTTCCTCACTTAATTTCTTCATTGCATAACCTCAATAGTATGAAATGAATCTAGAATTACACACAATAACTCAAATATAAAATCACTTGTTGGAATTTCTATGCAATGAATTATCACTTATGCATGTAACAATAGCACAAACAACATTCTTAAAATGATTTCAAAAGGTTATGCTAACTCAAATCATGCATCGACAAATTGAGTATCCTAGAGAATACGTAAGGAAGACTTTTAATAGTTTTCTTAAATTTCTTTGTTTTTGAATGATGGACAACAAAATAGTATCCAGCACACTTGAGTCCTCGCAGGACTAGTCAAATGTATATTTTTATTTATTCCTTGGGAATATCAAATATAGTGATTTTAAAACACATCTCAGAGAACAAAGAAATCATGGATCTGATATAAATCTAAGTTAATAAACAAATCCTTTTACCTTTAAGTATAAATATGATTCATGATTCCTAACTAAAGAATTAAAATACACTTATGGGAAATTGACCTCAACTTGACAGCTATTAGAATTGACCGTGACTGAACTATCTTAAATGTTGTTTCATATAAAACCCAAAAAAAAGTAAAAACAATACTAAGTTTAAACTTGCAATACCTTACTCTCATGTAGAAGGTGTTCATGATGTCCTTGTCCAAGGTTTTGAGAAGACTAATACCTGAGAGAGAGAGAGATAGGTAGTTGTAGGGCAGAGTGAGACAAATACAGACCACAAGGTCATGGATCAATACTGTCAACCTCAAAACATATATAAAAAATAAATAAAATCTATTTGCATTTGCAGCAGCTGTCGACCCAATATCTCTCCACCCACAAAACTCAAAATCCCTAATCGAGGTTCTACACCCAGCTTGATGAGATTCAAACTAGATTCAGTTAATTTTTTTAGGCCTTTCTGGCTACAAACAACTGCACCTAACTGGACTAAATTTTTAACAGCTACACTTATTGCCTCATGGCTTGGGGCTTGAGGTCCAAACTCCACTCAGTGGCATCCATCCACAGTATCTATATTGACCAAAGAAACACCTTATCCTACTGGACTGCAAGCAACAAATACAACAGAGACAACAATTTACCTTCCCAAAGCTAAATCACTATGTATCCTTGCTCAATTTCCTTTCAAAGACAGTGATTCCTTCTGCTGTCACTTAGACAACAAAATAGTGACAAGTGGATCCCTGGGAGAGGCTGGCAATGCAAGAAAAACATTGATCTCCCTTATAACCCAATTTATCCAAATTTATCATGCATTTCCCTTTGTAATTTATTATATAGGATTTCCATTTTTATGCTTTGTGTTGTTGTTGTGTTTTCTACATGCTGGGAGCATGAGTTTATAGCATCCAATCCTTTTGCAGCTAGTGAATCCCTTTATTTTCCTGGAGAGATGGCAACATAGCTTTTATGAAAGATTTATTTATAAGAATACCAATGATCAGTGGGTCAATGCCTTTGATGCAGTGAATGGAGTCTATGAAGGCTTTGGCTGCTAAAACAAATAGATATTGAAGTCGAGATATCTCACGGTCTAATAATAAAGTATTTGTCAGAAGAAGAGAAACTCTATAAGGCTTCATAGTTGCTTTTTACTACAAGCAAACACAATGTTCTATTATAACCAGCATTGGTGGCTAAGTATTAAGCACAACGATTACCATCTAACTACTTTGTATTAGCTATTATGCACAGGGAAAGGAATGCCTTATTGTCTATGACTTCGTACAAAGAGGCAATCTTTAAGAGGGCCTTCATATTGAAGAGCATAAACCAATGATTCCATATAAAGACTTGTTTACAATGGCTATGGAGTTGCAAGAGCATTAGATTGGCCCACTTTTGACAAGAAAAATGAAGCCCATGAAAAAGTTGATCACAAAAATAAATTGTATGTTTTTTCAAAGTTTTTGCTTAAAACTCCTACTCTAGCTTTGTTAATGAATTCTAATGATATAGGCTTGCCTATGGATTCACAGGGGAAACTTATCAAATATATTACTATTTCTTCTTTGGATTTATGGTAAAATGATGGGTGAATTCTAGGGTTTCATCACATGCAAGATTGATGCTAGCATTGTTGGAAGAACACAAGCACAAGGAGGATCTAGGGTTTAATTGGTTGCTCCATTGGTAAAGTTTGGTGAAATTATGCTTCTATGGATTGAATGGTGGTTGTAATGCTACGTTTTCTCTGAATTAGGGCTTTTGACCAGCTTTTGTCAACTTTTACATGTTACAATTGAACATCCTCTTGAAGGAATTTTCTCTTGTTTGTCCTTATATCTCTGATTTTTTCCCTAATTAGGATCCTCGAACAAACCCTAGAAGTAAATATAGTAGTATTTCATGTGTAAATATACGCAATTGCGTGATTAGTGCAGTGTTAGATTAGATCTACGTTTTTATAAACTAGAAAATCTTAGAAATTTATACAATTCAATAATCCAAAAATAACAACAATTTTCAAATTATAAGCCACCCTCAAATTTTGGTCTGCCTATTTAGCCCTAGATCCTCCAGTGCGTCACCTATCTTCTTGTCTACATCCACGAACTTGACAAGCAACCTAAAAAAACAGTCAAAAGTCAGATCTAGGGTTTCATACTTGGCATGTTTCAGGGGTTGGGATAATTTGGCCTATAAAAGGTTACTTTATGCCTTACAACGACCCCATTTAATTGTTTAGTAGGGAAATTTAGGGACTCTTTCATTACTGATCAGTCTTAGTATCTTTTCTAGCCCTAAAACCTATCAAAAAGACCTGCAAAATCAACCAAGTTAGGGTCATATTTGAGTTATGGGGAAATTTAAAAAATATAATTGAATTCTGCCTTCCCAAAGCATTCTTTTCAGGCTAAGGAGTACTTGTATAAACCATTAAAAGGATGGTTAACTTAGCTGGTAATTCATGTTGATATACCAATGTGTACAATGGGGTGAAAAGTTACAATGGAAACTGAAAATACCAATGTGTACCATGCCCAACTCACAACCTACAGGTATGAGCACAAATATAAACATAGGTTTACCATTGCACAATCAACCATTAAAGTTGAACAAGATATGAGATTAATAAAAAAAATTAGAAAACTATTGAGAAAGATAAACTGGGCAGATAACAATATACTCATGCGGAATAATAGAGAAACAATGCTTCAGATACCATTTTCCTCACAAGTCTATCTATCTTTTTCTGTCTTTTGACCTTTCATATTCCCATCAAACTCAAATGCCTATCAAATTTCTTGTAATGAAATGCCTACATTTAATTTTGTTGTCCTAGCTATATGGTATTGGTAAAGTATTACCAAGGGGCTAGTTATCACGATAAATCAAAATATTTAAGGTATTTGTTTAGATCAGATATAACAAAGTTCTCCTCTATGTATGGTAATCATAATCTTCAACTAAATGTATGTGTGTGCACATGCATAAATACCCAATACACAGCTCAATCAAACAAAAGAAAACATATTTATACCTTGATTTCTGGATTTTCACACCGTCTTCTTATGCTTTACCTTTCAAAACATCATTCAACATACTTCATTTTTTGTCCTGTTGCAATAGTTTCATGTTAGGACCCATCAAATATA
>LPNX010897992.1:513908-532033 GCA_001517045.1 Pseudotsuga menziesii
AAGAAAAAAAGAAAAAAAAATCAGTAAACAATTCAGTAAAGCATTCATTCATAAAATAGAGGAAAAAAGCAATAATTAAAAAATAAATAAGAATTACTCAAATTTTTTTATAATTAAGAATTACCAAAAACTGTTCCATTCATAGAACTGTACATGGATTGTTCAACTAAGAAATTTTTTCCTTCCTGTGCATGAAGACTGATTTTGTGCTATGCTTTCAAAAATATATTTCAAATTTACAAAAAGTTTTAGAGTGATGGATTTATAAAAGGCCTGTGCGGATATTCTGTGGCCTTGGAGTCCTGTGTTTCCAAAATTTTCCATTCACCCCATTGCAATGTCAGACCCTTCTTTGAGAGCCTGTCTGCCTCCTTATTTTGCTCCTTGTAAACATGAGTGAAAGAGATTGATTCAAAGAATGAGAGAGAATGGGTTGTCTCTTCAAATAATTCATCTAGAGAAGTAGTTCTACATTTCTGTATCTTATTCATATAGTTTATAACCACCATTGAGTCACCATATACTTGTAACTGTCTGTAATTTCTTTCATTGGCAAAACAGAGAAGTAATTTCAATGTCATGAGTTCTGCATAGTTGTTGGTTCCAGTTCCCAGGCCCAAAGAAATTTGAAAAAAATGACTTTGATTTAGATATAAGCATGCACCTCCTGAGTTTGTGCACCGAATGCTTGTTTTCTTCCATCCAATTGCTAGACCTCCAGAGTGGCCGATGGCACTTTGCGCTGTGAAAGAGTATTGCGGAAGAAGTGATGTTAAACTAGTTTCAACTTCCATCTCTGGACCCATTGTTTCTTGTATAAGGATGACTTCTGGTGATAGAACCTCCATCATCCTTTTTAGGGAAAACTTTTTTCGGGTGCTTCCCAGACCCCTGCATTTTAGGGAGACAAATTTCATTTGGGCACCCCATCTGGGGTTTGCACTACTCTAAGTGCCCCAAAAATGGTTGTTTTTCTGCCACTTGCCTGATCCCTAAGCGCCATGCTCTGGGCCGTAGAGAGGTGAGATGGTCTTCCTCTCCCTTTCCCTTTGGATGTGATTCTGGGATTTATCCCTAGTCCTTTTGTAGGGATTTTTGGTTTTTGAGGGATTGGAACATCCCTTGAACGAAGGTGGAAATGGATAGAGGAGGACTGAGTGGGCGAGTCATTTTTTATGGTGGAAGGGGAGGCTTCCTGGTTTGAATTGGAGGTACTTTTGAATGCGGGGGAGGAGGTGCCGATTTTTGGGGGAGGGGGACTGTTTGTGATAGGGGTAGGCAAGTATTTTTCCTCATTCAAAGATAAATAATTTAGATGATTTCCAAGGGAAGAAGTGTTCATACCCGGTGGGGGAGACGCGATCAGACGTTGTTCCGTCCGTTGAGGAGGCCCTTCTACTACTACTACTCCCGCTCTTTTCGGTTGATCCAATGGTTGTTCTGTGCCCTCTGCTGCTACTGCCAGTCCTTCCAGGTGATCCAGCGGCTATTCTTCGGCTTCTATCATGGAGTGTTCTTCCGCCAGTCCTGGATTCGAGATGTTTTCTTTTGAGCTCGAGGCCCTTGTTTGCCTAACCCATTTCTTTCTACTGGAGGTTTTGGGAACGTAGTTGGGACAATTTCTTGCCAAGTGTCTTGTCTCATGACATCTGTGGCAACGAAACGGGAGTTCCTCATAGTCTAGCAGTTGTTTTTTTGTTTTGGTTTGACAAGTCAGATTTAAATATTCCCTTAGGCTTGTTCTGATATTCAGTGTAACTAAGATCCTCGCAACCTTCCATATTTTCATTTGCTGGTAGGATAGATCCACCTCAATGAAAGTCCCCAAAGCCTTTCCAATGTCGCTGAGTGAGGCTGGGTTCCAAAGTTCCCAAGGTAACCTTGGAAGGTGCACCCAGACCGGTATGGTGTCTAATCTTTTTGTGTTCGCATCGAACATAGGCGTCCATCTTTTAAGTTGGAAAGGGGTTTTTCCATATGTCCAGACTTTTCTGAGAATGTGGTCTGCATCCTCTCTGCAATTGAACTGGTATTCGAACCAGCCCTTTGCTAATGGTGTGATATCTGGGCTTCCACCTTGTAGCTCAGTCCAATTATGTCTAACCTAATCTTCCATTTTCCCCTGTGTTGGGTTTCATCCTCTGATTTTTCCAACAAGGGCTAGCCCATCCATCTTCTGTGCTTCTGTCATGGAAACATTTACACCGTAAACTAGGTTACATTCTCCTCCAGACGGTTTTATACAATTGGTTTTCCATTTTTTGGAGCTGGGTAAGGATTCCTTCGAGCTTTTATCAGACGGGGCATCTTTGCTTCTTGAGTTGGGGTTTATCTGAGGGTTTCTCAGAAGCCCGTTTGACAACTGTACCTATACCTGTTCTGCAATGGATGTTGTTTTTGATGCTAGTGTGTTTCCTCCTCTGTTCAGGGCTTCCTTCGAAGGTGGATATTGAAGCTCTGATTGAGGTAGATTACTATGGAGGGATTCTGCATTCTGAGAGAGCTGGTTTGCCGAAAAAAGGGTGAAAGGTGTCCCCCATATGGCTGGGTTTAACGGCCTTGCTACAAAAATCCCTAACAGCCCTTCTTCTGCGGGTGATGGCGTGTTTGAAACCCTAGCTTCTAGTCCAGCTGGCAATTTTTCAAGGGCATTTTGGACATCCCCTGGTGACGGGATTGCGGGAATTTTCGGAGGTGTGAAGACATGTAACCCATGCCATGGGTCAGCTGAATAATCTACCATGTCTTCTAGTAAAACATCATCTGTCTCCATACTGATCATGGCCTTCCTTTATGTTCCCATGTTCCGGCAAAAAACCAAAAACCAAAAACGGTTCCTTCCTGTAAAAATCAATTTAAAATGCCTTACCTATTGCTGTCCTTCGTGGAGCCCCCATGGGTTCCCGCTTTATGAGATCCGCATAAAATCGCCACAAAATCGCATCTGCCACAGACTGATCGTTCCATTATGATATTTTTATTATATATTTACTAAAAAATTTAAAATCATGTAAACTCTAATTATTTTTCTATAAAAAAATCTATACCGCTCGTCGAATATCCGACGCTCCAGTGTCGGATAACCACCAGTTTTGCTTTAAGGGACGTCAAAGAACCGACCCTTGTAGTGTCGGTTCCCCGACACTACCAGGGTCGAAAATCTGATTTGCTAGTGTCAGATATTCAACATATCTATAAATATTTTGTTATCGGCATTTTGTTGATTGATTGCTGTCCAACACATCCATGCGAAATGTTGGATGATGTCGGATTCTAACGTTGAAATTCGGGTTCAAATCATGTTGTGAATTAAGCTATTAATGTCAATTTGGTTTGTAATTACTACTTACACAAGTACAAATTAGCTAATTTGTTACCACAAAAAACAACTAAAACACCTACGTAAGATACTATTTTTGGGAAAGCGACTAATGGTAGTATAATATCAGTCCCTTATAACATGACTAAATTTAGTAGTATCTCTCTTAATCATTAATTGGTAGATCTATTTTTTTAGTTGATAATATAATTTCTATCAATTTGTAGTATATTTACTAGTTTAATGAGTCAATAAATGTGGTCAATTTTTAGTATATTTACTAGTTAATGAGACATGATTTGTCATCAATTGGTAGTATAGTTTCTAGTTTAATGAATCATTAATTTTCAACAAGTTGTAGCATGTGTAATACCTTAATGAATCATTAATTGTGTTATTTTATAGCATCAATATTATTCAATATAAATTTATATGATGTGAATATTTTATTAAATGCCATGAATAATGTGAATTGGAAGGAGATTAAAGTCTACCCATGTAAACTTGCAGTAAACAATGATATACATAAAATCAACTAAGTGTCACACATGTGAATTAGACAGAGATTAAATTGTAATCATGCAAAGTAGCATTAAACAATACAATCTATAAAATCAAGTACAAAAATATATAATTTGAACAAGTAAATAAATATTATTTATATAAAATATAGAAAGTCAAGTACAATATTGAGTTGCATTAAATTGTTATGCAACCAAGTCCCAAAAATAGCATAAAAAGAGCAAAAACAGACAATAAAAGAGTAATCCACGCCTTAAAAATGAATACTAGAGATAGATATCAATCCTCTCCGAGGGAGGAACCTCCTTCCACAATGTACTAAGTACACAAGACAAGATAAGATACAATGACGACTAAAATGAGAATATATCCTTCCTATATATAGGATACAAAGGTGTAAAATAACAACTAATAGACCCACTAATAAACACAAGCCGGCATAAATAATATGTAATGCATCACAATATAGGGGGTAATGCGCCACACTATATGGGGTAATGTGCCATCATTAAGGGCTTAACATGCCCCTCCCCTTCAAAAAGTGTTGTCCTCAATGTTGAAATAGTTCTAGATGTTGCTATATAAAGGAATAATCTTCCCATGTTGAATCTTCTATGGATAAGTTCCTCCATTTAATGAGATACTCTAGAATTGATCGATTTTGAAGCTGGCTAGTCCTTATTTCAGTGATTTCTTCAGGATCCAAGATGAGTTTTCCGTCCCCATCAAGTTCTGGTAATATAGTTTGAACTGGTAGCTTGTCACTGATTACCTTCTTTAAACAGGAAACATGGATACCTGGATGGACTCATGAATATGCACGTAGTTCCAATTTGTAGGCCATACTACCAATATTTTGTAACACCTTGTAGAGACCATAGTATTTAGGTGATAATTTATTATCCTTCTTGGTGTTCTTTAGGGACATTTGTTTGTATGGTTGTAGTCTTAAAAACACCCAATCCCCCACATTAAAGCTTCATTCACTACGGATTTGATCTGCTTGTTGTTTCATTCGATTTTGTGCTAGATTTAGGCTGTCCTTTAAGAGTTGAAGAAATTGTTGTTGATGCTTCATGTGGTCTTCCATTGCTTGAAGATTAGAGGGGTCTCTTAGTGAATATGTGATGGATGGTGGATGATAGCCATAAAGTGCCATAAATGGGGTCATCTTTCCTGATGTATGGAAGGAAGTGTTATACCACCATTCTGCCAAGGGTAACCACTAGACCAATTGTGTTTGTTTATCAACTACAAAACATTGAAGATACCCTTCCAAACATTTGTTTACAATCCATGTTTGTCCATTAGATTGAGGATGATAAGATGAGCTATGAGCTATTAGAGTACCCAAACAAGAAAATAATTCGGTCCCAAAATTTCCAGTGAAAATGTGATCCATGTCACTTACTATAATATTTGGAGTACCATGTAGTTTTTGGACTGTCTCCATAAAATAATTGATGACCGTGCTTGCTTTGAAGGGGAGAGATAGTGCATAGAAGTGTGCTTATTTAGTAAGTCTATCAACAACCACCATGATGATGCTCTTTACTTCAGACTTTGGTAAACCTGTGATAAAATACATCAAGAAATCTGTCCACCTTTGGCTTGGAATGGAAAGTGGTTGTAGGAGACCAGGGGTCTTAATTGTTTTCACTTTATTTTGTTGGAAAACCAAACATTATGTCACAAATGTTTGAACATCAGTTTTAAGACCATCCCCAAAAAATATTTCTTTACCCTATGGTAGGTTTTTAAGAAACCTGAGTGCCCTCCTATTGGTGAGGAATGGAATTCAAAAAGTACCTTTTGCTTGAGCTAGGAACTCTTACTAAGATATAAGAGATCCTTGTACCATAGAAAGTCATATTTCCACCTAATGTATTAGAGGCACTGGGATCCTGCTACAACTTTTGAATACATGTCCATATTTCTTCGTAATTTTTCCATTCGTCCCTTGCTTCGAATATCCAATCTGGTTGGATGATCGAGATAACACAGAGTAATGCTTCAACATATTCATCTTTCCTAGAGAGTGCACATGTGACAATATTTTTATTTCACTTTTGTAAGTGATTTCAAAGTCATATCCCAACATCTTTGTCACCCATTTTTGTTTCTCTTCAGAACATAGACTTTGTTCCAAGAAGTATTTAAGGCTATCATGATCAGTTTTAACCTTGAAATGTCTCCTATAAGGTAGGGGTGCCATTTCTTCAAGGAATGTTGTATTGCCAACATTTCCATCTCATAAATGGGATTTTTTAAGTTCTTCCCCTTGATTGGATGACTTTTGAAGGAAAGAGGGTTCCCTTCTTGCATTAGCATAGCTCCAATTCCATTTCCTGAAGCATCACATTCCACAATAAAGGTTTTTATGAAGTATGGTGTCACCAAAACAAGAGTTTTACACATGGCCTCTTTGAGTTGTTGAAAAGCTTGAGTTTCCTTTGGAGTCCAAGAAAATGCATATTTCTTTAGTAATGTTGTTAGAGGATTTTCTATTCTTCCATATTTCCGAACAAACTTGCAGTAGTATCCTATCAGACCTAAGAATCCTCAAATATTCTTCAGGGTTTGGGAATCAGCTAGTCCATCATGGATTTAATTATGTTAAGATCTACCTTGACACCTTCATGAGATACAATATGACCCAAATACTCTACCTCCTCTATCCCAAAGAAACATTTTGATGGTTTTGCATACAGTTCTTGTTCCTTTAGTGTTGTAGTGCCTTTTCAACATGTTGAACATGTTCTTCCAAAGACTTGCTATAGATTAGTATATCATCAAAGAATACCAACACAAATTTTATAAGGAAAGGCTTGAAAATAAAATTAATCAAACTTTGAAATGTGGAAGGCGCATTTGTGAGACCAAATGGCATGACCAAAAATTCATAGTGACCTTCATGAGTTCTGAATGTTGTTTTGGGGATTTTTTTCATCCTTCATTCGAATTTGATGATACCTAGAATGCAGATCCAACTTTGTGAAAACAACTGCTCCATGTAATTCATCTAACAATCCATCCATGACATGAATGTGAAACTTATCTTTAATGGTGATATTGTTGAGCTCTCTATAATTAGGACACATACGCCATGATTCATCTGGCTTGGGTACCATTACCACTAGTGCAAAGTAAGAACTTTGGCTAGGCCTAATTATGCCAACCTCTAAAATTTCAGCAACCATACACTCAATTTCACTCTTCTGGTTATAGGGATATTGGTAAGGTCTGATGTTAGGAGGAAAACTACCTGGAATTAAGTGGATAGCATGATCAAAGTCTCAATAGGTGGAATACCTTTGGGAATATCTTCAAATACATTGGAATGCTTATTAATGACCCTTTGGAGATCTGGGGAGATAGGGAACTTTGAGGTTTGAACATCTAATGAGAATAATTGTGCAACTACACCTTGATGTCCCTTTTTAACAACTCTATCATACCATTTGATCTTATCAGCTTGCTTGGTTCTCCTGTGATACCATTTAACTCATATTATTTTCCTTCCCATGAAAATTTCGTGAAAAGTTTTTGAAAATTAAAAGGCACTGTTCCTAATGATTGTAACCATTAGACATCTAAGACAACATCAACACCACCCATTGGGATAGAAATAATTGGACTATTCAATACATATTCCCCCATATATATATTGATATTATGGAATTTCCCTAAGCTATTTATAGTTCCTCCATCTACAATCATTACTTGAAACTCTAGTGCTAGATATACAAAGCAATTAAGAACTTTGGCTAATTTACAGTGAATGAAATTATGAGTACTACAAGAATCAATCAACACTATTACCTTCTCCCTTTTTATGTATCCCTCGATCTTGAGATTTTGAGGAGTGCTAATTCCACCAATGCATGACAAGATATGGTGGGAGTAATTTCTTGTGAATTATCCTCTTCTATTTCTTGTGAAGTCGACTCTTCTTGATATGCTTCCTCTTCTTTTGGTTCTTCCTCTTCACAATATATGTAGAATATTTTATTCTCACCCCATTTATTTCCCTTACTATACTTATTGTCACAATTAAAGCATTACCATTTTTCTATTGTTTCCTCTCGTTGTTGGGGTGTCAACCTTTGTGCTGGCTTAGAAGAGGGAACATTATTTTCCCTGTATGTGTTCAAGAAGGCCTTTCTAGTAGTCATTTCCATATTTACTTTCAACCTTCCTTTCCATCATGAAAGCCTTCTCTAGGGATGATGGTTCAAAGAGACGCACATCATTTTGAATATTATCTTTCAATGTTCCAATAAAGAGATCTAACCAATTATCTTCTGAAATATTCTTCACTCTGATACTCAGCTGCTGAAATTGCTTGATGTGCTCTATAATGGGGCCTTTTTTCTTGAGATTTACCAACTGGCCAAAGAAGGTGTTTTTATTTATATACCCATAATGTTCAATCTATTCTTCTATGAATATAGACCAAAAGATAATAGAGTCCTTTTTATGGTCACAAATCCATTGGTACCATACAAATTGATCAAGTTCTAAATATAAGGGTGCAATAGTTACCTTTTGCAAAGTGGGCACCTGGTGTATATCAAATAATTGCTCCATTTGAAAAATCCAAATGATTGGATCCTTTCCATGAAACTTCCTCATGTCAATATTGGGAATAAAGTAGTTCCTTGGACCTGAATTGAACCCATGATGTTGCGGTGAATCATCAACTTTTGAGGAATCCAACTTCCTGCTCTCCAATTATTTTTCATTTTTCTATAGGAATGGTTGGAATAAGTCCTCTTTTTCCTCCTTATCCTCTACATGAGGAATAAAACTATGTTTTATATCCTTCATTAATTCCTTCAAGTCTTGAATATCTTCTTTTCTAGCTATCCCTTTGAGATTCTCTTTACTAGCCATCCTTCTGAGATCCTCTTTACTAGCCATCTTATTTTCCAATTTAACTAAGTCAACAATTTTCACATTTCCTTTAATCATATCTTCCATTTAGTCATATGTCGGGGATGAATCCTCTGGGGGTTTGAGTGGAGTGTGATTATTTCCAATTCCTTTTGGTGGCATTTTTAATAATAAATATATATCACACCCTATGGTTTACCACAAATATATCCTTCTACTCAAAGCTATTCAAATATAAAATGTCATACCTTTTTCAAACCGTGATTAGAAGACTGTTTTTGGGCCGACTTGTAACTAAGGTAAAATTTGAATTTTGAGTCCTCTGAGTTTGAAACTTCTGCCTATGGTACCTTGCTATGTCCTATTTTGAATGCATTAGGTATGACCTACTTTGTATGTTCCAACAAAAAGTTATTGTAAATACCCCAAAGCTTCTTTTTTGTCCTATCCAGAAGAGCATACCTGTACTATATGCCACATGTCCAATATTTAGTTTCTATAGCTGAAAATTATACCACATATACCTTGGTCCATCTTCTTTCAGTTTCAACTAGTCTCACTCAATTGGGATATCGTATGCCTCATATATGACCTTTTTCCCTAGAACACATGTTTTAGACTAGGTTTTGGACTAGTCGAAAACCATATATTCCTCCACAATTGTCTCCAAAACTGTAATGGATCAAGATATGAATTTTGGATTGAATATATTTCGACCTATTTTAGAAGTGGGGTTTTAACCTCGATCTCTTAAACTTGTAGAAAAAAAGTTGCAGCAATTCCAAGATGACTTGTTTTGCAGAAGCCAGTCCTGAGGAAAGAGCTTTGATACCAAATGTTATGCAACCAAGTCCTAGAAATAGCATAACAAGAGAAGAAACAGACAATAAGAGAGTAATACATGCCATAAAAATGAGTAATAGATATAAATATCAATCCTCTTCGAGGGAGGAACCTCCTTACACAATGTACTAAGTACAAAAGACAAGATAAGATACAATGATGACTAAAATGAGAATATATCCTTCCTATATATAGGAGACAAAGGTGTACAATAACAAATAATAGAACCACTAATAGACCCAAGCCGACATAAATAATATGTAATGCATCACAATATAGGGGGTAATGCGCCACACTATATGGGGTAATGTGCCATCATTAAGTGTCACACATGTGAATTAGAAAGAGATTAAATTGTAATCATGCAAAGTAGCATTAAGCAATACTATCTATAAAATCAAGTACACACATATATAATTCGAACAAGTACATAAATATTATTTATATAAAATCTAGAAAGTCAAGTACAATATTGAGTTGCATTAAACAATGCTATACATAAAATCAAATACAAACATATACAATTTGAACAAGTACACACACACAGATATAATCTAGAAAATCAAGTACAATATTGAGTTTCCCACTGATCCACTAATTAAACAATGCTATACATAAAATCAAATACAAACATATACAATTTGAACAAGTACACACACACAGATATAATCTAGAAAATCAAGTACAATATTGAGTTTCCCACTGATCCACTAGTAGTACATGATAAAAATTTCCTCCATACAATCACCAACATAAAGCGTTATTGTCTTCAACTAGACAAGTACACGAAATCATCTACCTCTTTTCCAAATATTTCAATGGCAACTAGGTCATNTAAACATTTCCTCCATACAATCACCAACATAAAGCGTTATTGTCTTCAACTAGACAAGTACACGAAATCATCTACCTCTTTTCCAAATATTTCAATGGCAACTAGGTCATGAGAAACTTCCTTTTTTCACTTTCAAATGTTGAAATCCATCTAGTTTATCTTCATATAGAAGGGGGGTGGTACTCTTGACTTTGATAATATTTATGTTACCATTATCAAGACTCAGTGTCATTGATCAATAGATTATAAAAAGTGAGTGATTTCATCCATTATTAAAGACAACCTCAACATATGGATATAATACTTTCACTTTATCACCTTCTTGGAGTTTATGTCCTTTCCCTCCTCCCGAGGATACAATCCGGTTCCACCAGAACTTCCCCTTCTGGTTCTACCTGTACAATGTTCCAATCAATCACATGAGTAGCATCATGTACATANTTGCGATATTGGGAAATTTCAAAAACAAAATTGAGATTACACAAATATTAGATTGAAATTACTACAATTATATTTTAAAAATGTATATTATTGGAATATAATTGAATGCACTCACCAAGTCAATATTTGAAATATCACAACATGGTATTGATTGGACAACCTGTTCAACACCGATGTTGTCATATTTTAGTTCTTTTGATATGATATATTTTCCTTTAACAATTTGCATATGCTTTTGTCATGGTAGTGATTGGACAACATATTCAACATCAATGTTGTCATCTTTTAATTATTTTTCTTTGACATGTTTTCCTTTAATGCTTTCATCACACAAAATCAAATGTATTTTGATAGCTATAATAAATATTCAAATATATTTAAATGCAGATATTAAATATTTCGAGTGGAAAGATAATTAGTGAAGAGAGTTTTGGAAAGAATTTCATAACATGGAGAAATAAAAAAACAAACTAAAATATTTAAAACAAAAAAAACTAATGATTAAAAATTTATAGTAAGTCATTGAAAAAGTAAATGTTGAAAACTAAGAATTTGGGTATGCATCATTAACAACATGCTTAAAAGGGAACATAATAATTTTGAGGCTCTACTTAATAACAAGTTAGTCCTTCAAGGCAACAAGGATTAAAATACCCGGGTTTTATTATTAAGGAAAATTATTATAAAAAACGATATTGGGCTTGGTTGGTTGATGAAATAGAGAAGAGACTTTTCCTTTGGTGAAATAAGTGACTATTGAGGGAAGGGCACCTAATTTTGATGAAACATATTCTTGAAGTTATCTTAGTTTACTGGGTTTCTTTGTATTTTTCCTTGTCGGTATATTGGAACAAATACATAAGCTTCTATTTGATTTCCTCTAGAAGGAAAATGAAGACATGAAGTATTTCCACTGGGTATCTTGGGAAAAGTTATCTCTCACTAAGGAGTTTGGAGGATGGGGTCAAAAGCACTTATCCCACTTTGCAAAGGATTTAGCAGCCAAGGGGGTCTGCAGGAATCTTAAAGGTGATGGCTTATGGGTTAAGGTGGTGGTTCATAAATACAATTATCCCCTCTCCATCGAGGAATGGTTTAAGAGTGGGGACAAGCAGATTAGGAATGTATCCATTATGTGGAGAGATCTCATTTTGGATTTTGATGTAATTGGTGACTAGCTTGTTTGGAAACTGGGTAATGGAGGAAGGGCGTGAATTTGGAATGACCCATGGGTCGGAAGTTCTAGAGCACACATACTACCTATTGAAATGATGGAGTCTCTAAGATATCATGGTTTCTCTTTGTTGATCCAGATATCTGATGTTATCGATACTAATCCCCTCATACATTCATGGCATTAAACTAAAGTATTGGGTTGTAATACCCTAGTTTTGACCCCATGGTATTTAATTGTACATTATGTATATATTATTTAGATCATGGCTTAGAGCTCAAAGCCAATGCCTTTCCATTGATCAGGTGTTTTGTGCATGGGTGATCAAGGTTTATTCCTATGGTGATAGCGCTAAGTCAGGCACAATATATATATGGATATATCACGTAACTATGCAATTTAATAAAATACCACAGCTAGCTATGGGACTGCAAATGTGAAAGATATGGGGCATGATTCCACAAGGGGCAGGGTGGGGAGTTATTCAAACCCCCTAAGCCAATAGGGTGTGACCATATTTCAATGGGGAAACCCATGAAACCCTCAACTACCTTTTTGTCCTATGTCCTCAATCATTAATTTATTCCAAAAAGTGGATGAGGCAGTTAATGCCATGGGCAGAGCAAGGCATGGAAGTCTGATGGCTTAACTGAGTAAGCATGCAAGTCTGCAATTTGGGGGAACTCATATTCTTGCTTCTACAACAAGTAAACCCACATGAATGTGTGCCCAGATTGTCAACGTGGTCTTGATCTAATCATTGTGGTTCATTGTGATTTATCCTATTATTCAGATCATTCATGATTCATACACTCACGTATTGTGCATTCACGACTCATTCAGGAGTAGGTTCACTGTGGTGCAGCGGGAGTCTGTGTTATTCAATGTCTGGAGTGGCAAAAGTGTGGTTTCATAGTGTGTTTCTGCATGACATTGTGATATGCACGTAAACCCTGTCTTTCTCTATGTGAAAGAGTGTGTGAAACCTTGTTTGTTGTGTTACAACATTCTGAGTTAGCAGAGTGTTGCTATGCATTTATGCAAGTACTCTCCCTTGTTGAAGCTTGGTTGTGGGATTATAGTGTTATCCTAAACCATAGAGGGGTATGAGACTTTGTTTTCTCTGTGCTACAGAGTGAAGCCTGTGTGGATAATTTTTCTTGTGGATTGTTGCAATGTGCATCCATGTTTTGGTTTGAAAACCAAGGAGTGGAAGAGACCCAGAATTGACTGATAAACCTAGTGAAGGGAGGAACCTCACAGACAAATCAAGAGGGGGTTGGTAAACATGTATGTGTGCAAACCCAGAAGAGCACTAGAAGGGAAGGTATGTCCTGAAGGACTATGCAGCAGTGAAGGGAATACTTCCTTGTGTTGGGTAGTACAGGTATTTAGAAGGCCAATCCAAATCTAGGGTAGGTTTCCATAGCTCTGTGGTTTAGCTCAATATCTTAGCAATTCTACCTTTCCACTACATTAGTAGCCTGTGAAACCCAATTGTATATTGGCTTGGATGGACAATCTGTGAAACCCAACTGTATGTTGACTTGACTATGTGTGATATGATCTAACTGTGTATGTGTTGGGTGTGTTCTACTATCTTAAATACACCTAATATTCAATTATCGACCGGGGTTGGTAGGCTTAGAGTTGATACAAAATATATGCAAAGGTAAAAAGGCTCCTAGGGTTTCGTGGAGATATTCTAATAAACAAAAGATCGATATATATTTCAAAATGAAAAACCAAAGTCAAACTCCTAAGACTATCTGGATAATTGGACTGGACTGGAGTATCAAACTTTAAACAACTACTAGAAAGAAATATATAAACAATAATACTTATAACTTCAGACACTAACTCATACATAAAAGGAATTATAACAACTGAACTGAAAAATAACCAACTAAATACTCCTTAAGCGGAAGATTGGGGTAAAAACACAATTTATCTTACAAAGAATGGAAAACTGAAAAAGCAAGTAGAAAACTTAATAAATAAAACTTTGAAAGAAGCATGTAGAAAACTTAATAAAAATAATAAACAGAAGCAAGTAGAAAACTTAATAAAGATATTTAAACTCTATTCTTCAATAAATACATACCAAAAACAAGAATGATTCCTATGATTACAAATAATCTAACTTCCTCTTAAAAATAATACATCTAACCCTAAACTCTATATGCAAACAAAAATAACCATGACATAAAACAACAGTAAAACGAAATCAATGTTTAATATTCAAGAAATAAGAACAACTTCATATAGATTTAATTTTAAGGTGAAAAGAAATAAAAGAAGAATAATAAAACTTTAATCAATAACCTAAAATTGTCAAACTTTAATTGTAATGCTTAAATAAAACTACCAACTACAAACATAATCCAAATATTGACAAAACAAAACTAGAAACAATCTTAAAATACATAAAAAATAGTAAAAACAGAATCGATGGTTAAATGATAGACTAAACAGTAGGTCTGTAAAGGGCGGGTGAATGGTAGACTGGACAGACGGTCCGAATGGCAGTCTGTACAGTTGAAAATGATAAAAACTAACCTAAATGAACTAATTTTTCAGCTAAAGCTATGCAGATCTAAACCTAATGCATGGAATCAATAAACAAACCTATTTAATCAACAAATTAACTTCAAACTAACCCTTAAATAGAAAGAAAGCATTGCATATTAAACTAATTAGTAAGCTGGAAATTAATTTAAACAAACTGGAAATTAACTTAAGCAAATTCATGGCAAGGAATAAATAAACAGAAGTGAATCTAAATGAAAGCAAACGATTTTATATGTCTGAAAATAAAAACTGAAAACAATACTAGAATGAAATGACTGTAAATAAACTAACTGAAAGCAAATAACTAAAAACAAATGACTGAAAGCAAAGCTATGTGTGCATCTATTTGTTTAATTGCTGAAATAAAACTAAGCTAATGCAATACAAGAAATAAAATAGCATTTACTATTATCTAATGAAAACAAACTAGAAATTAAACTAAACTAGCTAAAACAGAAAAGAAAGAACTAAATTAAACAAAGAAATGAACCTCTGGTTGATGAGGGGCCCTCTCAACAATCAGGGGTGAATTCTGCTAACTCCTACTCAAATGCAATCTTTAACAGTAATGCATACAGCTCTTTATTCAGATTCAGAAATAAAATTACAGTGTTTAACAAAATGCTTCTCTAACTCTCCTGACTAACTAACTAACTGACTAACTATGCTATGTATTCAGAGACTGATATATATAGTTTACATGAGAGATGAGCAAGTCGACCCTAAAGGTCGACTGCTCTCTAATTTTAGTCAATCTTTAAAGGCACATAATTGATCAGCAACCAATGCATAGTCTGTTTCTTCTTTCAGCGTGATCGTGGCATAATGTGGCGAGTTTGCTCCTTCTTTAGCGTCAACAGGCCTCCCTCAGCATGCTTAATGTGGCGATAATCCCTTCCTTAGCATGGAGGATGGACTGGCGTTGAACGCAGGCTTGTAAATAGTAGCAAGATTCTATAACTGTCAAAACCCCAAATTTTTCAAAAATTTAAAAACTTTTAAATAGCATAATTGTATGTTAACACAATCGTTAAACACTGTTTAGTTAATGCTATTTACTTTGTAACTGTAAGATCATTACGTGGTTGGAATGTTAGTTGAGTTTATCTTTCTTCAGTTTTCTAATTGTTCTCTGTTTGCAACAGCATGTGGATAAACTACGTTAGACTGGGCTTACTTAGCTGTAAAGCTAACGCACACAGTTTTCCTTTATCTTACAGATTGACAGGTAAAGTTTTTGGGATTGCTGATAACAGATCATTCTAGAGTAAAATAAATCATATGCTGTTTCAAGTGCTTTCAGTAGAGAACTAAATGCATGTTAAACGGACTATTCAGCTTCTACAGGTATAGCCTCCTTTATTTCATTTTTGATATAAAGCAAAATATGATGATAAAGGTTTAAATACACTAGAGATAAGAATTGTCATTTTCCAATATATCTATGAACTCTTCAATCGAAAAGATATTCAGAGATAATGATAGCAGTTTATATATATAATTTCTTTCCCAATACTGCCTATAAAAATTATTGAAATTACTAGTGAAGTTCATTAGCGAAAATCAAAGGTTGACAAGAGGCCATTACAGATTTTAAATGTCGCCCCTTTATTTGAGTGGTTATTTATCACCAGTTCCAATCATGTAAATCAATAGGGTTCTTGAATAATTACGGACAAGGACATTTAAAAAGATATAATTCATGATACGAACTAATTCCCATGTCGCACATGGTCATTCTTTGAGAAAATAACTCATAAATAATAATACCTGACAAGTAAAAACATGGGCTAGACTCCTGGTTAACGTTATTACGTTATGGTAATTGGTCGTAATGTATATACTGTTTAATTTATGTGACTATAATTCTACCATCAGTTTTCATTAGACTTGTGATTTAATTTCATTGATTATACCCTAATAAAAAAGAACTAGCCTCAAATGAGGTCTCCCAAAGTAACTTCTACTCACCAATTACTGAACTAAACTTCACAAAAACAAATCATCTTTGTAGTTCATAGTTTTATTATGAGGATCAAAAATATTGGTTTTAACTTTACAAATCCATTACTCCAAGGTTAGAATGCTTTGTTGAATGTAATAATATACTACGCGATGGTTAATATATCATAAGATATGGTTTGTACATATTTCAATGTAATAATATATTACACGATGGTTAACAATCATATGGTATGGTGTATATATATATTTCAATATAATAATTTGGTTTCAAATAAGATTATTAATGTTGGGATGTTTGACCTTATGCAGGTCAAGGTTGAAGAGTAATGATATAACACCTTCGACATTATAATTAAGTTGGCAAAAACTATGATATGGAACATTCCCGAAATGATTTTGTTGGCAATCACAAGGATACGTAACATTAGGGCTCGACCCACTTCTTGGTAAAAATTTAAGGGATAACGTGGCTGGTTCCTCGCCATGCATTGGCCATATAAGTTGACTTGCCTCCCAAAACGCTTCAGTTCTTCTCGCCTGCGGGCTTTGTGTTTTGCACTGTCCGAACCCTAGTTTATTTGCAGGTCGATTTGCTTGGAGGTAGCCTGGTTTGTAACCGCCTTCGTTGTGCTCCTGCGTGGGCTGCGTTGGGTTACTCCTTCGTGGGCTATTCTGTGAATCTCTTTCGTGGCTGTTCTGTGTGTCGTGGGCTGTATTACATTGCCCTTCGTGGCTGTTCTGTGTAGCTCCTTCGTGGGCTGTTCTGTGAAGCTCTTTCGTGGCTGCGTTGATTCCTTGTAGGCTGTGCTGTAATGTTATTTTGTGGGCTCGGTCGGCTGTTCGATTCTCTCGGTGACAAAAAGGGTTTCAGCACTCTCGTTTTCAGTTTGCTCACAGCTGGAATCTTCACAGGTAAACGATTTGGAGATACAAAAAGCATTTTATTTTAAGCTTTGTTGGTTTAAGTGACTGTTAGGGTTACTGACTTAACCTTCTCTTCGTTTGTAGGTTTGCCATTCCAAAAACATCTTCCCTTCGATGGCAGACTTGCCCTTCAGGGTTGTAGCTGCTATGCACAGAAAACATGGCTTGGCGCTTCCTGGTAAGCCCGGTCCTTCGATGTCCGTCTCCATGCTGTTTGTTAACAGGGTGCATAATCTTGGTTTCTCTGCTCTTCGCTTAGCTGTAGAGTTCTTCCCTGCTTCACTAGGGTTTATCTCTGTGATTAGAGGGTTACGGCTTCAGGCCGAGACTGTATTTAAAGTTTTACTTGTAAAATGTTAAGGCGAGGGTTGGTAGATGTACAGTTTTGTTTTTTGGGTTAAACCCTAGCTCTTTAAGAGCTTAACCGGCTACGGCCGTGGTTGTAAACTGTTAATTACTCGCATAATTGGGTTTTTAAGACAGATTTATAGGCTTTAAGCCTTTATGTTATTTTAATGTGAAAAGTTGCAGATAGGCTTCGAGCCTTGAATTTTATAGTTTGTTTATGGTTAATTTTATAGGCCTTTGGCCTTGCGTTTACAGTGACGGTTATTAAATGTTTTGATAATTAATTC
>LPNX010898015.1:11102-60518 GCA_001517045.1 Pseudotsuga menziesii
CTCTAGAAAATATATCTGGTGCATTCTTAAGGCCAAAGGGCATTACCATATACTGGAATGAGCCCCATTCTGTCACAAAAGTGGTCTTAGATCGATCTTCTGGATGGATTATGATCTGGTGATAGCCTAAAAAGCCATCAGTGAAGGAGTAGACTTCCTGTCCTCCCACATTGTCCAACACTTCATCAGTGAAAGGTGTCGAAAATGGATCATGAAGTGATGCATCGTTGAGTTTACGCAAGTCGACACAAATTCTGATTTCTCCTTTGGTTTTCTTTTCTTGCACGACCATGGGACTAACCCATTCGCTTTCTTCCATTGGATCAATGATGCCTGCTACTAGCATCTTATTGATCTCATCCTTAAATTTTTATTTATAGCATGGATTTAATCTGTATGGGCGCTACTTGACTGGTCTAGCATCCTCTTTCAATGGTATCCTCATTACTCCCAGGTCTCCAAGTATTCCCTTCATCTCTGTGAACTTGGTGGGGAATAGGTCTTGATAATGATGTAGCAAGTCTACAATCTGTCCTACTGTTTCATCGTTCCAATAGTCTCCAATGGATGCAAACTTTGGTTCTATGTCTGTGCCAATGTTGATCTTCTTAATCTTGATAGGCTCCGTGATAGCTGGAGTCTCTAGCTTCGGTCCATCAACATCACGAGTCCCTTCTGACTTTGGAATGTTGATGTTGTGAGGGTCCTCATCCTCATCCTCTGGTTCTGATACGAATTTATAGCACTCGAGTGCCTCTTCTAACTGGATGGCACACTTAGGTTGAGTATGTACTAATAGGGTGTAGTCCTCAAATATCTTAATCTTTATTGCATCTAGGGCCTGATCAACACTTGGATACTCAGATTCAAAAGCGAACATGAGTAGAAAGCTATCTATCATAAGTGGCCATGTGGTCATTCCTTTGCATAATTCAGTCTCTGTGTACCAATTCCTTGGAACTGTGTCCAAAGTGTGAATGAATCGATGAACCCATTCATCCTCTGGAATGTCTGACCAATTCTGTTCACAAGTATGAATATGTGACCTGGGGTCACTTTCTCCTGTGTATTTCTGCAAGACATACTCCCTGTTAGTAGAGAATTTGATCGCCATCAATCTCTTAAGATCATCCCATTATGCGATATTCTCTTTATGTGTGAACCACCATCTTGCAGGTGTGGCTCATACTGCAAGGTCCATATCCGCGATCCTCTGCTCGTGAGGAACTTGTTGTTCAAACTGTGGGAGAAAGTCTTGGATATCTGTTAGACCATGAAATGAGGGAGTCTCATTAGTCTCTGTTCCAATCCATCACAGTGACTTAGTCATAAACGCACATCTGCGCACTGAGACTTTGTAAAGTCTATTCTACCAGTTTTCTAGACCAACATCCGAATCCGATGTGCATGAGCTGTCGCATCGCCAACTAATGTTCCCTTCTGTGGTTGGATGGATGTAGTCACTCTGGTTCGTAGTCATCTGATAAAGAATATCCATGTTACATGCCTCTTCCTCTACTCATATAGGTTCAATGTATCTAGGACCCTGAAGAGGATCCAACGGTGCGATGACCCAGATCTGCGCATCCTTAAAGGTCATTTGTATTCTCTTTAGGTCGATAACGGCCATGTTATCAATCACCCAATCAATGCCTAGTAATGCTGGATATGGTCTACTATCACCAATGATTTCTATAACTTCAAAGTCCGCAGAGCTACAAACTCTGTCAATGTCAACTGGCACCTGCGGTAGTCGACCCAGTGGCAATACCCTCTGTTGATTAGCTAATCTCAAATGGATAGGCGATCTGACTAACTTAGGGATACCCATCTGTTCCCATGTATGCTTAGTCAAAACATTTACCTCTGATCCTAGATCTAGGATCACCTCATCCATTTCAAATTCTCCAACTTCTGTTGTGAGTCGCATCTCTCTTCCTGTTCTTGTATGGCCCGTAATATTATGAACAGCACGCTGTGTACTGATCACGGAAGAAGATGGTGGATACTTATCTATGATGCACTTAAGCTCTCTGATAGCTTTCTCATTTCTCATGAGTTTTAGACAACTCCGCAGGAAGGATTGTACGCTTCCTGTCGACTCATCCTCATCGCATCTTCCTGATGTGGTAGCCTGCGATGTCTCCACAGGACTACGGCCACAAGGTGTTTGCTGTGGTACACCCCTAGACGGCTGTACCTGCAATCCTAATTGCATAGGGTCATCAAATAAAGTCTTAGCTTCCTGAAATGTTTCTTTATTTTTCTGCAGGTCGAGTGGTGTTGATTTATTAGTAGCTTTGCGCACCCACTCCGGTCCTGTGTTCTTTTCACTATCCTGCAATGTCCCACTGGTGGAAGCACCACTGCGAGTCACAATGTTGACTCTCGGTTCTAGCTCTTCCTGCTCAGCTACAATAAGCTGGATGTTCTGGTGTACTGCTGTCTTAGGTTCTCTGATCTTGGCTATCAACTTAGGACATTCTTCTATAGTGTGATCATAAGATTTGCAATAATTACATATCGTAGTGGGGCTCTGAAAGTCCCTAGCATAATGTCCTACAACTCCACGGTTGTAACAAGTGACTAGTCCACGGCCACGGCCAAAGCCTTCACCACAGCCAAAGCCTCCTCCACGGCCTCATCCTTTGAATCCTCCTCCACGGCCAACATGAGCCGGATCATGCTGTGGTCCTGCTGCTGGACCCTGTGTCTCTGATTGGACTCTGTACAAGTCGTGTTTTCTTTCTAACATGAGATCATAGGCTCTACAGGTATGGTCATCGTGTCCTACTGACTTACATAAGGTACAATATAAGTTCTTAGGTGTCTGTATATACTTCTGAAGTAAAGGGCATTGCTGAGGTAGATGTCCTCTTGTTTTGCATAGTTCACACCATGGACCTTGAGTCTGTGCTAAGGGGTTAGGTGCCCCACTTGCTAAGCATTCAACAAATACTTTGGAGTTGTCTTTAGTATGGCCTTGTGATTTACACTTGATACACCATATGTCTTGTGCAATCTCTTTTTCTTTTCTAATCTCATGCATCTGTAATGTGAGATTTTCTAACTGGTTTTGCAGGTTTGTCATACCTGTGCTGGTCTCTGCTAGAGGTGATGCCTCTAGTTTCATCACCATCTCCAACGCATCATCCTGCGTCTGGAGTTTCTGTTGCATTAATGGCAGTCTGATGTGAGGGAGCAGTGCTACAATAAACCATTCCTTATGCTGCTCCGGTGCAAACTCAAAGCTGACTTGTTCTATAATGGCTTTGAATTTCTGATCGAAGTCCCATACTGACTCTGTAGGTAACTGTTTAATGTCTTTGAGCTCTGTGATACACTACGACTCGGACTTAGGTTTCTTAAACTCTTTGATCATGGCGGTCCTGACCTGTACAAGTGTTATGGGTATTACTGAGGTATACTTCATATACCATGTTAAGGCTCGTTCCCTAAGTGTGGTGACCAACTGTACAAGTTTAATGTTATCATCTTGGAGTCCTTTAATGGTCCACACGGCTTCACATAGAAACCAGTGCTGCTCTGGGTCTTCTGCCCCTGTACCCTTAAAGGTAGGTAACTTCATATCATCCCCCATTCTATTTCTGCGTGGTGGATGTTGGTTTGCTGTGTTACTACCACTCAGCGGTGTAGGTGGAGGTGATGTAGCGGTAGTATGTACTGTCTGCGAGCTACTAGATGTAGTTTCTATGGGATTGTTCTAAGTCCCGGTCTATTTCTGTGGGGTATAATGGTGGTAAGGGATACCCCCTTCTGTTCTTTCTATATTACCATGACTCTGTTGTCTAGTATTATCTGAATTGTCTTCAAATATGGGAGATCTGAAATCTACTTTATATTTCTTTCCACTACGTGTACGTCCAATGTCATCAAAATCACTCTCAAACTCTTGTGACATCACACTTTCTTAACTTATTGGTCTAAAACTATATCCATTACTCCTTTTTCATATAATAACATCTTAATGGACAAGTTTAAAGAGTTTAGGTACTTACCGCGATATCCTTTGAAGAAGTACCGCTCAGCCTCGCTGAAGCTTTTTCTCTGTTCAACTGCAAACTCTGTGACGAATCCTTCTAGCACACTCGCAAGCCAGAAGTCTACTGTCCTTGTAATGGGATTATCAAGGCTCTTCACAGTCTGAATCAGCTCCGATGTCCAAACAATGTTTCTTTTCTTTCTGAATATGCTCTGATCAGTCAAATTTGATAACCAGTCGTACAGCTTGTTTCCATAGGTCGCAAAAAATATCGTATGCAGGTCTGTAAAGATATGTTTTTGTAACCAGTCCTCTGTACTCAGTCTACGACTCTTGTTCTCTTATTCAGAAAATTATTTCTCCTTAAACCCAACCCACTGGTTGAGTTCGTCTTTAGTAGGATGCCAACAAAAACATCAGTGCTTAGTTTGTTCAAAACCGGAAACGGAACCATTTGTTGGCTATATGGGCAGACCCAGGTTTACTGTAATGTACCAACAACACCCCTAGATCACTGGCCCTTTCAGCAACAGACCATGGGGCAGCCTGAAGTCTCACCTGAAGTGATTCTAATGGGTTGGCCAAAGAATCAAGTGTCTTCGAACAGGTTCTGTAGCATCCTGAGGTCTCACAGCTCTTCTTAGCCGGCGAGGTCTCTCTCTGTGACGCCCAGTCTCTCTTACTCACGGGTTCTGACAGCAGAAGGACTCCTATCGCATCGCAGCGACTCTGGTGATGTGCAACTCTCTCTTCTTCTTAACCCGCGATCTGCGCTATGTCACACCGCAGCCCCTATGACGGTGCGATATCGCCTACTGTCAACGTGATATCTTCTATAGTACAGCCCACTGCGACCCTCATAGTCCAAAGGCTATCGCACTGGGTGGAATGACTTGGCTAATTTTCAATAAGATATTAAACACTCTGATGTGAACTTCCACAGTTCAACACACTCTACCTCGACTATACTTACTGTTCGAATAAGTATACTGGAAACACTTTAACAAAATGACTTATTACTGTGTGAACAAGCACTGATAAACTCATATGCAGATGCTCGGTGCATGTAAATCTACCTTTAACCTTCAATAATGCTGTAACTGAATGAGGACATACTGACATTCACTAACTGATATACAACATTCATGTAACAGATAACATATATCAACTAAGTAAAGCGCAATCACATGAAATAATCACATAACACACTAGTTTTACGTGGTTCACTTCTAGGGTAGAAGCTACATCCACATAACTGTGTTTATTATATCTTGAGAGTGTACACAGTTCTGCTGCAACCTGCTGTGCAGCTAGAGATATTCTGGGTAACTCCGCACTCATTGCCGGGAGCCCTTCTCTCCTAGATCTCTTCTCTTTCTCTATATTGCCTTCTTACAATATTCTCTCTCTCTCTCTCTCTCTCTCTATCAACCCCCGCGGATTGTTACATACATGCTTCTATGAGCCAGCTGCTGGTTACAGTAAGATACTACAGATTGAATACAAAACCAGAGCTTGACTCTATTACAATACAAAATAACTAATGAGCTAACAGACTAACTAGCTACACGTTATCCGACTAGCTAGCCTTTTACAATACTGTTTTCATCCCTTTATAGGTGGCCCGAAGGTCTCTCTATTACAACACTGTGGGCCTGTCCCAATAGTAACCCAAAAACCCTAACTAGTGACAGTCGGTGTATGTGTACTTGGAGTAGCCACTTTCTGTCACACCACTGCTCTTTGCAGTCTTCCATGCTTCTCGGCGCTGACCATGGGTACTAGGCACTGCTTCCCTTTCTGTCCTTCATCTTCAATACCTTGGCCTCATTTCCCTTTTTCCTTTATGAGGGTAGCTGAGCCCTCCTTTCTTTCACCACTGCCTTGAATGCAGTGGGAAAAATCTCTCTTCTCGGCCACTGCCTTGAATGCAATGGGTGAGCTCTCTCCTCTTGGCCACTGAGGTACTATCGTCTTCTTTGATTTCTCTATCCCGATAGTCACAGTTTCCTGCTCTGATTTGTAGCTAGAAACATGCTATAGCGTCGTAGATTTACCTTATCTCTTATATCTTTGCCAAAAATATCTATCCACCAAAATTGCAGCTTCTCCTGTAGCTGCGAGACCCTACTCCAACAAAAATCAACGAGATCGTACCACAATAGTGTCTCTAGACACCACCCCACAAAAAACAGTTTTGTAGGATTCCCACTTTGGGGCTCCTTTGTTTAGAGTACTCTACAATGTGTCTTCCTTGGATCCCATCAATATCAAGAGTATCCACCTCCGCCAAGTATTTCCCACCCGCAGTGACATTCCATGTATTACAACTATGATACCATTCCCATGAGTCAGTTTCATTTGCTTCCTTGTCCGCCTTGCCGTCATACTCTGAACAAAGTAAGTTTGAGTCTACCACACTCCCCCTGCCCCTGTTCAATTCTTTCCCTCCCCCCCCATTCAGTGGGTCAGTCCGTATATTGTCTCACACCTTTCGGCTATCTCCCTCGCGCTTCTGGTCAAGGAAACATCATTTCCTTAACTAGGGGTAGGTATCCCTCTGTCAATGACAACACACATATTATAGAGGATAGACCTAGAGGTCTCTGTACCTTGGTTTCATAAACATCATTGATGATTTCCTTGGACCACTTGAGAGGAGTCCTTAGTGCCTCTCGAGATGGTTGTTTCTCACGTGCTCGACTTCAACTACATCATCGCACCATTGAGATTCATACAGGGTTTGGTCCATGCAGTATTTGGTCGAAGACCCTGGATGCCACCTGACTCTAGCACATTGATGAGTCTATTCAAGGGACCTAAATAGGTTATGTCCCTTGTGATTTCTATGTTTGCGTTGGAGACAGTGTTCAGAAGCCCCACCAGTGCTTCTATATAGATTTATGATTGATGCAGCATACTTGTACCACAGAGACTTTGACTCTCAATCAGCGAGTCCATACAGCTATGTACCATCCCAGATCTAGCAGGTTGTTAGTCATGAAAATATAGCATTCCATGAGAATAACATGCGTCCAATGTAGTAGTTCTTCATATCAGTATTGTATTCAACCTCACATTGAGGCAACCACTATGTATCATCAGTTGTATATGATCGGCTCTTGTATTTTAGAGCATAGATCAAATTATTCTTTTGACCTTGTCACGAGCATGGGGATGCTTTCCTTGTCCATATACATGTTAGGCATTATTTGTATCTCACCCATTGATGGGAACCATATTAATACAAAAACCAAAAGCCACCATGCCACAGCCCCGGAAGCACCACCTCTCCGCGGAAAAACCTATGATATTCATCGGCCATACGATGAGATCCTTCTCTCACACATCAGGGGGCAATTCCTTAACCCAAAAAATTCTTCACTCAGCTCTACATGGCCTACACCACCCAAGGACACCCATGCACAACCTTCGTATCACCACATTAGACCCCCACACCCTCAAAAAGGCTTAAAAATGAGTAAAAGGGCTTAAAAACCCCAAAAAGGAGCCTAAATAACTCTCCTAGGGGCTAAAGCCTCCAAAAAGGGGCTAAAACCCCTCAAAGGATCCTAAAACCCTAAAAGGAGCTAAAGTTAGGGCGAAAGGGGCTAAAGCCCTGACTAAGGGCTTAAAACCCTAAAAGTCCCCAAAAAAGCTATAAAAGGAGGGGTGGGGGTCACTCTCAAACAACTTCTCCCTTGCACACTGTTATGCTTCCCATGGATGCCTTGAGACCCTTTGTCTCTCAAGCCACCCATAACCCTCCTCTCATCCATTCATTCCTCCATTGAGCCATAGCTCCTCCATAGCCAAGAGAGAGAGAGAAAGGTGCGTCTTCCAGCCAGGGCATGGTGGCCCATTGCACCAAAGAGAAGGTGTACATGTGTGTTTTGTTTTATTTCTTTGCTTTTATCTAATTTGTAGCTTGTTTCCAGGTTTTCATTTTCTCTTTGCAAGTTTATTTCTAACATGTTTTTGTAGGTTTATTGTTTCTAATAGTTATTTGCAGGTTATTGAAGCAAAGCCCTAACATTGTTTGCAGAGGGGATTCCAACCGTTTCTTGTCCATCTTTTCTTCCTTTCTGTTCTGTTTATTTTTCTTCCATCTCCACACAAGAACCTATCCTCTATCCTATAGAGGGAAGGTAGTCATTCCTGCCCTGTATCAAGGGAGAAATCCCTGCTACAGTCGGTACCTACCTCTCTTGCAGTTGAATCTTCATCTTCCTTGGCCACTTCTAGTGGGAACTCTACAACCGTGCCTTTAATGGCTTCTACAAGTGCAGTGTGACTTTTCTCGTGCACCACAATTTGTTCCTCTTTCTCGTTTAGAAGGATCTTGTGCTACTTTTCCTTCCTTTGCTGCTTCATTACCTCATAGGCAACAACATTCTCCTGAAGTTGTATTTCAGTCCCTGCTACCTGTTGTAGCTCGTAGAATTCTCCCAATGTGATATTTGATAATTCGATCTGCAATGTGTCAAACTCTTTGACAACATCATCAAATGAAGCTGTGCCCATCCCTGTCTCCATTGTGCACCCGTGGATTTCTAATTTGATTGGTGGCACTAGCTCTGGTGTGACTAATGGGACATTGGGATCCATGCGATATGTTTCAGCCTCGACAGTGGCTTTGACCTCATTAATAGCCTCTATGAGCTTATTGAGGTGATCCATAACTTAACTAGCCATGTTTTCCTACTGTGTATTTAGAACCTCGAGGATTTTCTTGGAGACCTCAGCTACAATGCCTACTAGTGTGCGAATATCATCCTCAGTGAATGTGTCTGTGTTAGCCATTTTGCTATATTTTCTCTTTTTGTGATGTGGCCCGCGTTTTTGTTTCTGTTCTTGTCAGTCATTGTGGATGTCATCATCAGTAGGTGTCTATTCTCCATCGCCTTGACCAGAGCCTCCATTACCGCTATCATCATATTTTCCTCCTTGCGACTGATTGTCTTGACCGTCACCTCCATCATTTCCTTGGCCATTATATTGACCATTTCATTGGTTAAGTGGTGGGTATTCATGGTATTCTCCTTATCCCAATGGCTTTGCTACTGGGCCACGCCATTAAGTAGGCCACTCCTTGACAATTGCATCCACGTCATTGTCAGTAATCGTAAACCTTTCCTGGTTTGCTTACTTGGCTGGGTCGTTCTTTGACTCCAAAATCATGTTATGTGCACCTGCCTAGAAATTTATGATGGATGTGTATCTGTGCACCATCGCAGCTCGTATTATGTGGGATCACCCAATAACATTGCGCAGTGCCTCAACATGCAGAAAAAACTTGATGTTATTATCCGTCTGGCAGATCTTGTCCTTCTTATTTTCCCAAATATTTTTATACTTTGCGCCAAGGAAAAGTACTGGGACATCCATTGGTTCGTAGTCCAGTGGGTCGTACCATAGAATGAATGAGATCAGGATAAGAAACCAAGAGTAGTGAAATTTGTCCTTTGGCTCCTCATGTTCCTATGCTGCATCATCTATGAGTTCATTGAGCAGGAACTGTGACCAGTTAAAAGTCACACCTGCTGCACATTGCTCTGCAAGATTTATCTCTCAAGTGGTGCATTCAGTAGGCCTCATCTTATGTAATAACTTTCATGACAGGATCCTTGTGGTGAACCACACTCTATTGTCTTCGATAGGGCCAGTCATGAATCCCCTACTCAGGTGCTGAAGCTTATAATTCTGCTTCATCTTGGTGGTGTCCCTGTTCTGGCGCAAATACGACATGGGGTCATGTCCAGTCTTTGGGATACCTGTGATTGATAAGATAAGCTCGACGTCAATTGGGTAGGGTTGAACGAGCCATAGGCATCCTCTATGGAAACAGACTAGAAGCTATTTCACATATGTATTTGCTTGCAGGATGTGGCCAAAATGTGGCATGAACAATAAGTTCAACAATCCTGCTTGGTCGATGCCAGTAGCCCAGTTCATCGGCTTGAGGACCTGGGGATTAGTCGCCCTGGATTGAACCGTAATCATGCAGTTATTTCTTTTCAAGCCCAGCTACTGGCAAGTATCAACATCTTCAAATTCCAACTTGGTGATATTTGGTAATATTTTGATCAGTAGGGGTATGCTATCAGGGATTTGAGGTGTTGCTAGAAATGTTCACACATTCTTAGGAAGCGATGCCTCCTTCGCGTTGTCTCTCCTTGGCCGGACCTAGTGCAGGAATTTTTCTTCTTCCTTATTAGTATTCAGGTCTCTGTGGGGTGGTGAGTCCTCCCCCATCAAATCTTCCTCCAGCAAGTCCTCCTCCATCGAGTCGTCCTTAGGGTTATCCACAACATCCTTTGATTTGTGTTTCCTTGATAGTCCCGGCCTGGATGACTCTCTAGGCGCTATTTTCCCAACCTGCTTGGGAGGTACAGCTGGTTGCATGCCTACAACTGGTGGGTTTTTCATAGGGCTCCATGCAGGGCCCAAGCTAGGGGGTGGAACAGGTACCGAACCGGCCGCAGGAGCAGCGTACTTTCTCGTTCGTGCCATCGATTCAAGTTCTGGTTCTTGTTTCAGTTGTTGTACCTCAAGCGATTCTATCTCTTCTTCAATTGGACACCCCAAGGTGGTGGTCACATCAGGGAGCCCACTAGCACTAGAAATATCTATTACCATGGGTTTAGTCTCTCACTCTATTGCAGAATTCAACTATGTGAACTCTCAACTTTGGTTTTCTCGCACTCTCTATGTGTGCATAAAATACTGCTTAATGGCATAGCCTCATATTCATACTCGCCTATGTGTTCCGCAGTCATCATGAGATGGGAGGTTGAGGTATAATCGATCACATGGGATTCTTGATCGATGCATTCCTTCATTAAATTGGCTACTTGAGTGTTGCGTTGTACCTATTAGCATAGTTATGGTAGTTATGGTGCAGATGACTAATGGGACCAAAAATCACACCTTCATTCTCCTCATATCTCATTAAATTAATGACAATTAGATGTCATAACCACCTCAATATTCATCAAATATTCATAGTTTAATCTCGGTCAACCTATCATTTCTACTTTCTCCTACACTTTGGCTGGTTCCGCCGCATATGTGCGACATAATAGTTTCCCTGTGTTCCTTTTTTTTTTTTTAACGCACATCGCAACTTTAGCCACGCATGTTGTAACCATTATAGTAAGGTTTCAGGAAACTGCCATTCACCATTCTTGCGACATAAGTTCCATCTAGTTTCTGTAGTTTTACCATACCCGCATCAGTGATGTGCACAAACATGTATGGCCCTAGCTAATGCGTTTTCAACTTTCCTGGATGTTTGAAAATTTTGTTGTCATACAACAACACAAGTACTACAAATTTAAATGGTTTTACCCAGATATGGTGATCATGCCATGCTTTTTGACAGTCTGATGAAATCCTGTGATGAAGCATTCCTCTTCCATTTGAATAAGCTGCGACAACCTTTGCTCGATAGTATCTCCATAGGTCATCTTCATTAGTGCAACAATCCTGAGGCTTGGTACAATATAATCCATTGGGACAATAGCTTCTTGGTTGTACATGAGTCTAAATGGGGTGTGCCTTGTCAATCATTTGCAAGTTGTGCGATACACCCATAACATAGCTAACACTTTCTGATACTAGTCATCTTGGCACATGTGGCAAACTTTGGTTAGTGTATTCTCTAGAATTTTGTTGAAGGCTTCAACCATTCCATTTTCCTGAGGATGATAGGGCATCGTCTTCTAATGCTGGATCTGAAATTGTGCAGTATGCTCAGCAATCATTTTGTTAACAAAATGCATACCTTGATCGCTGAGTAGAATTTTTGGACAGCCAAATCTAGTCACCATATTCTCAAATAAAAACTTCACCACAGTCGCAGTGGTGCAATCTCTAACAGGCACGGATTCAACCCATTTGGTTAAATAGTCTATGGCAGTGATAATGTAGCACATGCCAGTTCTATTTCCTAGTGGACTGGTCGGTCCAACAAAATCAACTGCCCATTTTTCAAATGCTTGAAGGGTTATCTACGGAGCAAGCAACATCTTGTCGCGGCATGACAGTTTTCCTGTTCTCTAGGATATATCACAGCATTTGCAGAAGCTTTTGGTATCCATGTGTATGGTTTACCACCATAGTCTTGCTTGCAGTATCTTGTGCATGGTTTCTTTTCCTGTGTAGTGTCCTCTTAGAACACCAGCATGTGCTTCACTCATAACGTAAGGGTGCTCATAACAAAAAACACAACGGCACAATATTTCATCTGTGCCCAACTTATAGAGGTTTCCAACAATCAATGTAAAATCAGCAGCTCTGATGACCAAGTGTTTCTTCTGATTAATGGAGAATCTTGGAGGTGCATAGCCTATACTTAGAAATTGGATGATAGCATTAAATTCCTTGTTCTGATATTCCATCATAGTGACCAAAAATAGTTGTGTGTCAGGCAAGTTATATTCTAGGCTGGTTGGATCTTCACCACTTTCTATTCATGACAGGTGGTCTGGCCCTACATTCAATTGACCGGGTTTAACAATGACCTCAAAATAAAATTCTTCAAACATGAGAAGCCATTGTCATATCTTCCCCCCCAACACTGGCTTGTTGACTAGGTATTTTGGCATCAAATGATCAGTGTACATCTGAAAATTTCCACCCAACAAGTAGTGTTGGAACTTTTGAAGTGCATAGACCATAGCGATTCCTTCTCTTTTTGTTGTAGTGTAATTTTTCTCCGCCGTTGACAGTTTTTTGCTAGAAAAAGAAATAGGGTGGTCAAGCGCACCCTCTCCTGGTTGTGTCAAGACTATGCCGAGTGTGATAGGTGAAATGTCAACATGAACACGGAATTCCTTTTTCTAGTTCGAGAATATCAGTATTGGCATAGTGGGCATCTTGTTCTTTAATTTGTCCAAGATTTCTTGACAAGATGGTGTCAATTGAAACTTTGCATCTTTCTTCAGCAGTTTCTCCATAGGTGCAGTGATCTCTGCATACCCTCTAATGAACTTCCTGTAGTAGCCTATATGTCCTAGCACTAATATGAGTTGCATTACTGATGTAGGTTGTGGTAAGTCAAGGATAATCGAAACTTTTGCTGGGTCGACCAAAATACCATCGCGACACACTATGTGATCCCATAAAACACCAAATGGTGCACAAAAAATACATTTCTTGGAATTGAGCACAATCTGATACTGGTGAAAGCGGCCCAACATCATGCGCAGACTCTCAGTATGGTCTCTTATTAGAACAAACACAGTCCAATCATCAAAGTAGACCTCAATAAATTTATGAATGAAATCTTTAAAAGAAGGTGCATTCTTGAGTCCGAAGGGAATTACCATATACTGGTAGCATCCCCATTCTATGACGAAGTTCATTTTGTGGCGATCCTCCTTCGTGATTCTGACTTGATGATAGCCAGAGAATCCAACATTGAATGAATACATCTCTTTCCCTCTAACTCTTTCAAGTACTTCATCTGTAAATGGTATTGGGAATGATCGTGCAATTATGCATCATTCATCTTTCTCAAGTCAACATAGATCCTAACTTCTCCTATTTTTTTCTTATCCTGGATCACTATAGGACTGATCCACTCCAATTCCTCAACATGTTCAATGATTCCTACATCGAGCATGCGATCCAATTATGCTTTTATCTTCTCTTTATAACTTGGATTCAGTCTATATGAGCGTTGTTTACTAGGTTTAGCATTTGGTCGTAGGGGTATTTTCATCTCACCTAGGTCACCGAGTATTCCCTTCATCTCTGAGAAATTGGTAGGGAATAGGTCCTGATACTCATGCAGGAATTCTATGATCTTCATGTCTATCTCTTCATCCCAATAATATCCTATATTGGCAAACTTTGGGTTATCTGGTGACCCAATGTTTACTTTCTTGATTTTTAGTGGCTGTAGGAACTGGTTACTGGAAATTCCACTTCCTTCCACTATGTACGTTCCCTCTGATTCTGATATGCTTATGTTAGTCAGATCATCATCTGGGTCTCTAGCTATATTGTAGCAATCCATCCCTTGCTGAATGGTCACACTGTCCTGGTGAGAATCGGCCTCTTCAACAGGAATTTCAGCAAGTATCTTCTCCTTTATCGTTTAAAGCACAACATCAACTATAGGTTGCTCATCAGCAAATTTAAATGTTTGCCTAAACTTCTTAGTGATTCTTTCCCAATATTGGTTTCCTTGTCGCAACTCCATAGATGCATACCACATCCTATGTGTCATTTCCAATGTGTGAATGAAATGATGGACCCATTCCTGTCACGGGTATTCTGCAAATACGGTGCAACACTGATTTATGTGTTGTATAGGTCTCTACAATCCTGTGTACTTGTGACTCACTGTGAAGACTTCTTTATTGAATCTGACTTCCATCCACCTCCTACATTGTAGCCATTCTATTATGAACTTCTTGTGTGTACCGCACCATCTAGCGGGTGTAGCCTTCAATACATGGTCTAATGCAGACAAGCATTGTGACTCTGTTATAAGGCTTTCAAAATCAGTTAGGAAGGTCGCAAGGTTAGGTAAACCCTCATAGGTGGGAAGCTCTCGTAGCTTGTTCTCCACCCATCATACAGATCTTGTAACTCTGGTGCACCTTCTCGTAGAAACCTCATGTAGCTGGTTTTTCCAATTCTCCAATGCCTCCCCTGAGTCGGATGTGCATGAAATAACACCCTTCTAGCTCAAATTTCCATTTGCGGCTAGATTGATATAATATTCTTGCATGGTAGTGACATTGTAGATATGGTCGAGATAGTCACCTTGTCCCTCATTGTAGAAAGTCTTGACATATCTATGTTCTTCTAATGGATCAATGGGTGACACTACTCTCATCTCATTATCCTCGAATGAGAGGATCCTTTTCATGAAATTGATAACGGTCTGATTGTCTATGGCCCAATCTATCCCCAGCATCCTGGGATATGGATTGGTGTCATCAACAATGTTAATGAATTCAAAGTCTGTAAATGTGCGTAACCCTTTGATGTCGACAGGGACTTGACTCAATCTACCAATTGGGAGCACCTTCGCCTAATTTGCAAGTTGTAGCTGGACAAGAGACCAGTTCAAGTGTGACTTGCCCATACTCTCCCAAGTTTGTCGTGTCAAAATATTGACATCAGAGGCTAGGTCTAAAATGATATAATCCATGTCATAATCCCCTATCTGTGCAGTCATTGTTAACTTGTGCCTAGGTTTGAGTTTCTTGCTGACCTGGTGTTAACACTCTGTTTTCAACAGTCTAATTATGAGCCTGACAGAAGTTCGAGGAGGATGTTGGATGTGCTAAAGGAATTAAATGAGATTCATACTCTCCCAAGTTTGTCGTGTCAAAATATTGACATCAGAGGCTAGGTCTAAAATGATATAATCCATGTCATAATCCCCTATCTGTGCAATCATTGTTAACTTGTGCCCAGGTTTGAATTTCTTGCTGACCTGGTATTAACACTCTGTTTTCAACAGTCTAATTATGAGCTTGACAGAAGTTCGAGGAGGATGTTGGATGCGCTAAAGGAATTAAATGAGATTCATAATCAAAGACTGAGATTGATCAGATGGTAGATCAACGGTGTCAAAACATTTCACAAAGGGAACATGTCCGGCCAAAGCCACTTTTCTAGATTGCGAAATGGTTTAAAGGTTGAAAGAATTTGATGGTGGAGATGAGATCAGAAGTAGATCCATGGTCCCAGCTAATTTTGCAAACCAAACTTGTGCGGGTAAAGATGCGATTTCAAATCACAAAAGGTGGTACTGGCCCTGAATATCAATACTCATGATAAAGAAGGGGAGATATCTATGGTTGTGGTTCATTTCGCAATACAAACTAGCAAGGTTAAATACCAGGATTTCACATTGTGAAAAGTAGTAGGGCCCACTCGGATCGACGGTTGCATGAAGAGGTCGATCGTGATCGACGATTGAGAACAAGCCTTGATCTAAAACTGTTCATTAAATCCAGAGAAGAAATTTGGTGGCAAAAATGATGGAATGTGGATGGTGGGCATAAAATATTCCTCAAATCGGAGGGCTAAGGAGACCTCCACACTGCAGGTATCATATCCAATGTAGAGATGACAACAGAGGAGATGTTCATGCATGTAATCTTCCTCCTTGCAGATTGGCTGATTCCTTGACGCCATTTGTAGCATGCACACAGGTGAAATCATCCCTATGGCATATACATGTTATGTGGATTTTTGTGTGAGTTGGCTTATGGAAGTAAGGAAAGTAACCAGTGAATCCACTACTCACATGGAGCAAAGCCAGTGTGAAGAGGGAGACCATTCCATTTCTACATCACAAGAGAGAGGAAACGTGGGAGCATCCATGTCGTGAACTTTGCAAAATGGATCAACTGTACGAGGTGGAATCCAAAAAATACTTCCCACAACAAACGGTAAGGTGCCACAGCCCATGAAATGACGTGGCTAGATCCCCATCAGGTAAAGGATCACTCTACTCTTGCCCTCACACATGCTGATACCAAAAACACTCGATGATAGAATGTGTAGGAATGTTGACTGATCATTCTTGCAAACTTATATATCTTCCTTCAAAACACTGGGGATGAGCTAACATATCTCCAGAACCCGAGTTTCTGACTCTTCATGAATTTGCAAAGGCCCGAAGAGTTTGACGATGAAGATTTGGTTTGAGAAGCTTGCCATTTGGGTGTGTTGATGGTTAGTGAGAAAAATTCCACACTTTCCCGTCACCTTGGTATTGCATGCCCAAAATGACACTAGCCATCAAGGCCCAGACGTGATACCTACACCTTCAACGACACGGTACCTAGACACTTACTCCCCGTAAGTGTGGTTTTAGGAACCCGTAATACCATCGCTACCACCAAAGGCTCCGCGAAAGAAGACAGTCCTTGAATGCTCCCTGTATAAGCATTTGTTCAGATGGGAGAATCAGGGGTCTAAATCCCACACAACCCTGTTTGTGAAGTCCACTTTCCAAGGGTGATGGGGCTAGTGTAGATATGATACGCCTTATTTCCCATGGGATATTCCACCCTTCTGGAGATGAGAAGCATAAGAATGACAAGCCACTTAGAGGGCTTGCCTCAGCCGAAAGAAATACAAACCTTCTTCCAGACCCCACGGCTAACAGTGTTACCTGAAGAAGAATGAGGTGGGGAATGAGGTTGAGCAGGGGCAAGATGAAAACTACCCTGCCAGTGTGTGCCCATGCGGAAAGCCGCATTTGGAACATGGTGGGAACACACAGTTTAGACAGAGAGGGAGGCGTCATACTCATTATCAAGAGTAATGGCCAAAGCACGTCAAGCTGTCACTCGGGACGAATGCACTATAGCTCCATAATGTTTGTTTATATTTGTAAAACATGGTGATAGATCCACTCTCTATACTATTAATGCATGATTGCGACTGGAAACAATCTTTAGGAGAATAGTCTCAGCACTAGAATAATATAAATACACTCTCAATAGAGGGAGATGCAGGGGAGAAAGGTTGGAAAAACCTTCAAGGGTAGAGGCTCTCCATTGTAAATAAGATATGATGCCTGTGTTATGAATAAGATTGCAGAGGAAGAGTTGTTTCTCAAGACAAAGATTCATGTTTCGTTGCTTCTTTCAGTATGTATTTTCTTTATGTGAAATGTATATCCTGTTTCCATTCCAGTTTGTTGTTTGCTTTCATGTCTATAAATTAGTGTATAACAGTTTGGAATTCATACTTGCTATGCTCTGCCTGTTGTTTCAGACATTTGTTAAGTTTTCTTCTAAATTTACATGGAATTCATCTTGCTAGTGCTCCACGTGATGGGTTGTTCTCTCTTGTCTTCTAAACGCCCACTAAATAGCTCCTGATTGTGAGATCAATGGCTATATTGCCTTTGTTTGCAACCCCACACCATTCTTTTCCTCATGTAAATGTTCCTTACTCAGGTTTTTGACTCCATTCCCAATGGTCCCTTGCCTTGATAATCCCACCTACATCTCACGTCAATCTACTTTGTCCTATTTCAGGATTCCAACCTATTGACCATCCTTGAACGAATATCATACGCAGAGTAAAATACGAAGACAAGTGAGAGATCCCTCTCTGACTGTGTAAGGCCAAAGGCACAGTCTAAAGCGGTTCTGATGTTACACCAGGAGTGGGCCTTCCCCTCAACTTTTGGGCTCCAAATCCCAGTGCTAACAAACTAGCACCATTACCGAGGACAAAATTAAAGATCTTCCTTGGGAAAAATTACATGGTTTTAGATCTGATTATTGATGGTGAATAATGATCAGACATCAAGAAGGTTGAGCACTTTTCACCTGGTGACTCCACTCTTAAAGGATTCAGACTTCAGCGACTCTGTTAGTGGTATGACCCAGAAATCGAATGATCGAAAAAAAGACGAGCAGGTTCTGTCCAAAAAGTGAACCCCTTGTAAGGCTCAAAGAATGCATGGTGGAAGGTCAAGATGCTCGAGTCTATGTTTCTTCCAAGAAGCTTTGTCTTATCTTGTAAGTTTTTTCGTATCCTTCCCTAATTTTATCATAACAGTCTTCTATGGTTCAACTCATTCTGAACAGAGCTATGAATATATTCTTGTTTATCCTTCTTTACGAACTGAAAGTGTTGCATCATCTTGTACATCTGGTTTTGACCTATATTTTTCTCCAGAATCCCACGACGTCAAAGGTCACCCCTATAAAATTCATGAAACCTTGGTCGATAGCATAGCTATTGCGCCTAACCTGGTGTCTCCCATTTCTCCAAGCCAGTACAAACCATTACAACTTCCTCCCATCCTCCATGATTTTCCTGGAAAACATCACAAGTACCTCCCCAAATTTGATGGAGAATCCAAATACTTCATTGTTGAGAAACATTTACAAGCCTTTGAACATTTCTCTGACATTTTTGAAATAGAACATGATGATGTCTGCATGAGGTATTTCACCTAGTCCTTGCAAGGAGATGCTAAGGAATTGTTCAAACACTTGCAGCCTAAGTCCATCAACACTTGGGAGTAGTTTTCTTGCACCTTCTTAAAGTTTTGGGGTAGGAGAAGGCCGCTGGATCAAATACTTTCAGAATTTTATTCCCTGAAGAGACATGAGGGTGAGACCTTATCTAATTTTAACAGAATATTTTCCATCTTTTATTATAACATGCCTAAGGAAGTCCAACCTCTTGAGAACGCTGCTAAGATCTATTATGCAACCACCTTCCCTCATGAGTTGTCCTTACTTCTTTTGGAAAGAAAATCGACCACTTTGCAACATATGTTTATTGACTGTTTGGAGGTTGAGGAAAAACTTAAGATGTCCACAAATTTGTCAGATTGGGACAGCAGTGGTGAAATAAAAGATACACTAAAATTGGTTAGGCCCTACAAGCAGAATGAAAAAGTCCCTGTTCAGCTAAAGCTTTCTCTTAGTATAAATAAAGATGACCAGCCCTATATCGGAACATGTGATCCTGCAGGCCTGTTCTTTGAAGATTGCAACCTGTGCCACCCTGGGTCTGTACAATACAATTTTAAAAAGGAATTCAGTGTGTCTGTGTACGATGAATATGAGGAAGAATACTTGCTAGATGTACCTAAGAAGTCGGCCATTGAACCAGGACTTGCTGATTGAGAACACCAAGATGCTATGTGAAGCTGGGAGGTTAAAGAAGAAAAGGGCGATAAGGGAACTGAAGGTGATAGCCTACCCTTGTGTTATGCCTCTTTTTAATTAATATGACACATGATTAAAGCCTATAAGAAAAATCAGAAAGAAGGGGAGATGGTGCCATCTAGAGACTTGTACAGGAAAGAAGATGGTAAGAAGAAGCAGCCAGGCAATTTCTCTCTAGCTACTAATACATCGGGAATTTGTGATGAGGAGTTGAGTCATGGAGAAGGATGCAGTAGCCTTCAGATAAATACATTTTTTAATGTTCTACCTTCAGGAATATCACCCCATATAGGAGGAACATGCCTACCCGGTTCTGCTGGAGAAAAGAAGAACCTCCCTCCTGGGGCACATGAAGCCCTTGTTGCAGAAATTTTGGGTGAAAAGGGGGATGTTTCATTGAATAAATATTATATGGGCCCTCTTCTACAATCTTCCAAGTATCATCCTGACAGACCACCAGAAGAAAGGAGTTTCAGGTAGCTTTCCCACGAGTGGAGGATGGAATATGTTGGGGGTTGCCATGTTTTCTATGACCCCATAGCAGAGTACATGGAAAGGATGGGTCATGGTAATGAGTGGTCACGTCTCTGTGGTAAATATCAGTCTATATTCTATAGCTTTCTTCCATTATCTATTTCATTTCTGTCCATCAAGCACAAAAAAAGAACAACACTATTAGGCAAGTTGTTTGATTGGCTTCATTGGAAGTCCGATTTCACATAATCAGGCTTATGAACTAATTTAGGTAGAGTAGGTAGGAATCAATAAGCTCGACAATAATCAAGCATTTCCTTCATTACTATTTTATTTTTCTTTCATTTTCAGTTATAAGCACAGGTTTGCAGTCAAGAGCATGGTTTTCAAGAGTGGCATGAATTCGCTGCGGCCGTAGCTAAGAATAGAATGAAGATTTAAAAGAAAGATTGAAGAAAACCCAATGGATTTGGAACTTGGTCTATAGGGGTTATTTTCTACCTCATTGGGAGGATAGCATCCCTCATGGAGCCGATTGTTAACAATCTATTTTAAACAGTCTAATTATGATCCTGACAGAAATTCGAGGAGGACATTGGATGTGCTGAAGGCATTAAACAAGTTTCATAATCAAAGGCTTAGATTGATCAGATGGTAGATCAATGATGTCAAAACATTTCACACAGCAAACATGTCTGACGAAAGCCACTTTTCCAGATTGTGAATTGGTTTAAAGGTCGAAAGCATTTGATAGTGGAGATGAGATCAGAAGCAGATCCACGGTCCTAGTTGATTTTGCAAACCAAACTTGTGCAGGTAAAGCTGCGATTTCAAATCACAAAAGGTGGTACCGGCTCCGAATATCAATGGTCATGATAAAGAAGGGGAGAGATCTATGGTTGTGGTTCATTTTGCAATATGAACTAGCAATCTTAAAGACCAGGATTTCACATTGTGAAAAGTAGTAGGGCCCACTTGGATCAACGGTTGCATGAAGAGGTCGATCGCGATCGACGATTGAGAACAAGCCTTGATATAAAACTACTCGTTGAATCCAGAGAAGAAAGTTGGTGGTAGGAATTATGGAACATGGATGGTGGGCGTAAAATATTCCTCAAATCGGAGGGATAAGGAGACCTCCAGGCTGCAGGTATCATATCCAGTGCAGAGATGATAGCGAAGGAGACGTTCATGCATGTAATCTGCCTCCTTGCAGATTGGTTGATTCCTCGATGCCATTTGTAGCATGCACATAGGTGAAATCATCCCTATGGTAGAATATTGTTACGCATATTTTTGCGTGAGTTGGCCTATGGAAGTAAGGAAAGTAACCGACGAATCCACTACTCACACGGAGCAAAGCCAGTGCGAAGAGGGAGACCATTCCATTTCTACATCACAAGAGTGAGGAAATGTGGGAGTGTGCACGTCATGAACTTTGCAGCATGGATCAACTGTACGAGGTGGCATCCAAAAAATACTTCCCATAGTAGACGGTAAGGTGCCACAGCCCATGAAATGATGTGGCTATATCCCCATCAGGTAAAGGATCACTCTGCTTGCGCCCTCACACATGCCAATACCAAAAACACTCAATGACAGAATGTGCGGGAATGTTGATCGGCCATTCTCGAAAACTTATATATATTCCTTCAAAACACTGGGGATGAGCTAACATATCTCCAAAACATGAGTTTTTGACTCTTCACGAATTTGCAAAGGCCCGAAGAGTTTGACAATGAATATCTGGTTTGAGAATCTTGTCCGTCTGGGTGTGTTGATGGTTGGTGAGAAAACTTCCACACTCACCTGTCACCTTGGTATTGCAGGCCCAGAATGACACTAGCCATCAGGGCCCAGATGTGATACCTACACCTCCAATGACGTGGAACCTGGAAACTTACTCCCCATAAGTGTGGTTTCAGGAACCCCTGATACCATTGCTGCCATCAAAGCCTCCACGGAAGAAGATAGTCCTTTAATGCTCCCTGTATAAGCATTTGTTTGGATGGGAGAATTAGGGGTCTAAAGCCCACACAACCCTGTTTGTGAAGTCCACTTTCCAAGGGTGATGGGGTTGGTGTAGATATGCTATGCCTTATTTCCCATGGGAGAGTCCACCCTTATGGAGATGAGAAGCACAAGAATGACAAGCCACTTAGCGGGCTTGCCTTAGCCAAAAGCAATGTGGCCCTTCTTCCAGACCCCACGGCTAACAGTGTTACCTGGAGAAGAACGAGGTGGCGGATGAGGTTGAGCAGGGGCAAGATGCAAACTACCCTGCCAGTGTGTGCCCATGCAGAAATATGCATTTGAAACAGTTGCAGCTGCAACATTTTCCCAAATGTCTAAAAAAATTTGGACCCTCCTTGATTGATTTTGTTGAAGACCGTTTTGTTTCCACTCTGCTACACTTTTGGATTGTTTGAGACCAGCTGCTTTCTTGCTTTTTGGAAAATTGTTTGTGTCTTCAAATGCTTTGGACTATGGAACTTAGCAAGCTTCATGTTGTTTTATTGTTGTCAAAGTTTGGTCGAAGTTTGAAATGGAATTTTTAGTTGCCACTATTTCGGAGAACAAATAGAGATTGCACCGATGATTAGTTGTTTCTTTCACCGATCATGTGGTCTTATTGTTTCATTTTGAATTTGCGATGTTTTTTCTGAATGTTTTGACTATAATTAGAAGCCATGGCATGATTGTGTTCCACCGTTGCAGCTCTGAAGTAGACTAACCGTCTGCCACTGCTTTTCCTTTCGCCGATGTTTTGCTCTATTTTTCTCCGATGCTGACTAGTTTGTGGAATTGTTGGACCGAATAAATTCCATCATTGTGGATTTGTAGCATACTAACCATCCAATGTTGTAATAGATCTGACCTCTGATGTTTTATCTCGTCGAATTTTGGTTTGTGCTCCGAAACTCCTAGACTGTTGGTCACTCGCTGTTGCGGCGTTCCAGTGAACTAACCGACCGATGTCAAGTGTTCCGATTCACTGATGGGGATTTTTATATGCCCGTGTCTTTATCATTTTCCCTCTGTTGTTGTGAGCTTGTAACTGGTTTTATGAATGACGGGTGTGCTTTGTTTTTATCAAGTTGAGTTTTTCACGTTGAAAACACAGTCCCAGGTTTTTCTTTCAATACTCATTTTATTGGTATTATGGTTGATGTTTTATTGAAAGTAGTCTGGATAAATGATGAGTTATCATTTGATCGTAAATATACATAGGAAATTTCCTCAGATCCATTTGAAGATTACTACGGCGAGGAAGATGTAGCTGGAGGACAAAGCATGCTAAAGCATAAAGAAGCAGAGTTGTTGCTCGAGGAAAAGAAAATAATGAAGGTCCGAGACCAACAAGGTCTCAAAGGGACCAAGGAGTTGTAGAGCATAATAATTAAAGAGAAAAGGCTCAGGCTAGGGCAGCTAGTCAGTTACCAAGCCAGTCCCAGTTTTATAAAAGCGTTTATCTGAAGCGTAACATTTGAATCATGAGCATTCGCAAAATGACAAAACTATGAGATTAAAACGGTTGGTGGGAAACCCAAAGGCTTGGAGCTGGTTTTTGTATAAATATATGAAAGTTAGAGGAAAGAGGGGCTTTTTCCCAGTGAGACTTGTGAAAAAATTGTTGTAAGAGGAACTATTTTGTTTTGCAATAATATAATTACAATTTTTCCTATTGGAGAAAGTGCTGTGTGGAATGTTCAAATGTGGTGAAATGAACAATGTTGAAGGGGAACTATTTCATTTTTGTTATTTTTTCAACATTAAGCTAGCATTATGTTAGGATCTTTACTGAGAGAATAACAAGTACAACAATCAAACACAAGAGACAATGAACACAGTGTTTTTGATAGGGGAAACCATAAATGGAGAAAACCCTGCAACTTCCTCAGAGATAGAATCAACACAAGATGTAAGACCCCAAAACATTAAGATGCACTCCCGATAATAGTATTCGTCTTCTTGTCTAGCCCCAGTGTCTTTCCTTCCTCAACTATACGCTACACTTGAGTGTGTGAGTGATGATGGCTAAATAGAGATCCTAGATCTCTATTTATACTAATCCCAGCATGACTAAAACCCTACTAGGGCCGACCTCTACTTGGAGAGTCTAATAACCCTAGTGCCCCGGAACTGCGGGGACTTTAACCCTTACACAATCAGAGGGTTACCCACTATGACTTGACATGAATTGTTTACATTACTGATTCTCCCAATCGGAACATCGGGGCATGAAAACATGACTCAAATACATAATAGATACATCCCGGAATAAACATCGGGTTACAATACATAAGATACATAGATGAATACATTCCAAAGTTACAAATACATCAACACTCCCTCTTAACTAGGAAGCTATTCTTTCGACACAATTTTCAGCAGTAGTCTTCTTCTCTGTATCAACTGGATCATCTCGTCATCTACATCTTGAGTCTTCTACATCTTCAAGTCATCTTCATTCTTCGAATCTGGATCATCTCTCGATCTGGATCAACATCACTGGATCTGGATCATCATCACTGAATTGGATCTGGATCATCACTCGATGTGGATCATCATCACTGGACTGGATCTGGATCATCACTCGATCTGGATCTAGATCTGGATCATCTCTTGATCTGGATCATCACTGCTGGATATGGATCATCACTCGATTTGGATCTCTCAGATTCATCATAACTGGATCTAGATCATAGCTCGATCTGGATCTCACCTGGTCATCATCATGTGTGTACTATCTTGTCATAGGAAGTTCTACAGAGCTATCCTTCTTTCATGCTGGTTGTAGGCCTAGCCATCATGTAGGTCTTCTCCCAGCACTTACATCTGACCTACTCATCAGAAAGGCACGCCCAACACTCACATCTAATCATGTAGAAATCTACAATCACATCAAAAAAGCCCAGCACTCACATTCACCAGCATGACAGGAAATCACTATCATCTGTGAAAAGGCTTCAGCACTTATATCTGACCTACTTGTTAGAAAGGCATACTTCCATCCAGGCAAGAACACATGCTACTCATAGTGATGAAATATTTCCATACTTTTATCCAGGCTGGAATCACATCCTGCTCACAATGATGGAAGACTTCTATCTAGGTGGGAACACATCCTACTCACAGTGATGAAAGATTTCCATAATTTCATCTAGGCTGGAATTGCATCTTGCTCACAGTGATAGAAGATTTCTGCACTTACATCTGACCTGGTAGGATCCAAATCCTACACCCTTGTCAGAAGGGCATGCACTCACATCTAACCTAGTAGGAACTGAATCCTACACCCTCATCAGAATGGCCCCCAGTCCCAGATTGAGCTACCTGGTAACAGACCAGGTGCCTCCACTCTCTCGAAGAGTGGCAGTTTCCCTTACATTTGTCCTACTCGACAGAATGGCCAGGACTCATATATGACATGGAAGGAACTGAATCCTCTCACCATGACAGAATGGCTCAGCCCTTATATCTGACCTACTCATCAGAATGTCTTTGGGATCTTTAGCACTCATATCTGAAATGGAAGGAACTGAATCCCCTCACCATGAAAGAATGGCTCAGCTTTTACATGTGACTTGCTCGTCAGAATGGCTTTGGGAGTCATCACTTTCCCTTGGAGGAAACCTCGAATTGGAGAACACCAAGCTTCTCCCTGAAGTACTCAAACTTCACTCTGGCCAATGGCTTTGTCAACACATCAGCTATCTATTCCTCCGTCACAACAAACTGGAGCTTCACTGCTCCTCTATGCACCATATCCCTGATATAGTGATACTTGATCTCAATGTGCTTTGACTTGTCATGGAACATTGGATTCTCTGACAACTTCACGCAACTCTGATTGTCACAATGTATACAAGTAGCATCCAATTGGAGATCAAATATGTCGTACAGTAGCTTCTGTAGCCATACTGCCTCACAAATAGCTGAATAAGCTATGACATACTCTGCTTCAGCTGTACTCAGTGCCACACAGGATTGCTTCTTGCTAAACCAAGAGATCACACCTGATCCCATATTGAAGCAACATCCTAAAGTGCTCTTCCTATTGATGGGACTGCCTGCCCAATCTGAATCAACATAACCATCCAGGTTAATCTTTTGATTCACATCATACTTGAGCCCATAATCAATTGTACCCCTCAAGTACCTCAGAATATGCTTTGCAGCAATCAAGTGAACATTTCTCAGATCTGTTAAGAATTGGCTCAAGGTGTTCATAGCAAAGCAAATGTCTGGTCTTGTGTTCTTCAGGTACATCAATGATCCAATCATTTGATGATACATCATAGCATCAACCATCTCTGAAGAAGCATCACTCAATAGCTTCAGGTTTAATGCCATAGGTGTGGCCATAATCTTACAGTCCATCATCCCAAACCTCTTCAGGATCTCTATTGCATACTTCCCTTGTCCAAGGAAGATTCCATCTGCACTTTGCCACACTTCCATACCTAGAAAGTAATGCATCATACCCAAGTCCTTCATCTCGAACTCCACATCAAGCTTTCTCTTTGTATCAGTAATCAACCCATCCATACCTATCACAAATAGATCATCTATATATAGTAGAAGTATCACTGGGTTGCCATCTTCAACTTTATAGTAAAGGTTGGAATCTGCTTTACTCTTGGTAAAGCCCAAACTGGATAGAAAGCTATCAATTCTACCGTACCAGGTCCTGGGTGCCTGTTTCAAACCATACAGGGCTTTCTTCAATCTGCATACATGAGACTCTCTATCATGTGTCTCAAAACCGAGTGGTTGTTCTACATACACTTCCTCTTCCACTACACCATTTAAGAAGGCAGTCTTGACATCCATTTGGTGTATCTTCCATTTCATCACTGCAGCCAGAGCAAGCACTGATCTGATGGAAGTGTATCTGGCTACAGGTGCAAAGGTCTCTTCATAGTCTATTCCATCTTTCTGAGAGAAACCTTGAGCTACAAATCTTGCCTTATACTTTTCAATGCTACCATCTGCAGCATGTTTGATCTTATAGATCCATTTGGAAGTTACAACTGACTTCCCATCTGGGCTTGGGACAACATCCCAAACATCATTCTTCATGATCGATTGGTATTCTTCGATCAGAGCATCCTTCCATTCTTTCCGTTCTGCCACTTCTTCATAACTGGAAGGTTCTTTATCAATGAAATCACATAGTAAAGCTACATACCTGGAATTGGATCTGGTCCTCTTTCTTTCTCTGTGATTCTCTTCTGGAGCCCCATATCTTTCCACACCTTGGATAAGTTCTCGTACCCAAGCAGGTTTCCTCTTATGAGGATTCTTCTCCATAGGTGGATCTACAGGTCTTTTTGGTTCTTCAAATTCTTGATCTTCTTCTGGAGCTTCATTCATGGTTGTATCATGAATTCTAGGTGCTTCTGCTTCTTTAGGTTCTTCAGCAGGTCTCTTTCTAGATTTGTTGTAAGATGTGTCTTCATCAAATGTCACATCCCTGCTGATGTCAATCTTCTTATATCCTGGGAAATATATTTTGTAAGCCTTTGAGCTTTCAGAGTATCCCACAAATATGCCCTTCTTTCCTAAAGGATCTAATTTTGTTCTCTTCTCTTTTGGAATGTGTATGTACACAGGACAACGGAATATTCTAAGATGGCTGACTTCTGGTTTCTTGCCGGAGAAGACTTCTTCAGGAGTCCTATTCTTGAGTACTCTATGTGGAGTATGATTCTGTACATACATCGTTGTTCTGGCAGCTTCAGCCCAAAGATGCATAGGAAGATCTTGATCATGAAGCATTGCCCTTGCAACTTCCATGATGGTTCTATTCTTCCATTCCACAATCCCATTTTGTTGTGGATTATAAGGAGTGGACAACTCCCTCTTAATCCCTGATTCTTTGCATAGCTCTTTGAATTCATTTGAAGTGCATTCTCTGCCATTATCTAATCGAATGGTCTTGATCTTCTTTTCAGTATGGTTTTTGATCAAGGATTTGAATTCTTTAAACTTACTGAATACTTCGTATTTGTTATTCATGAAGTAAACCCATGTCTTCCTAGAAAAATCATCAATAAAAGAAACATAATAGGCATACCCGTTTAGAGAGTTTGATGACATAGGACCGCATACATCGAAGTGGATGATTTCCAAGATTCCTTTTGCTTTGCTTTCACTTCTTGGAAATGTATTCTTTGTATTCTTTCCTTTCGCACATCCTTTGTAGACCCCATCATGTTTTGCTTGAATTTATGGAAGACCTTCGACAACTTTGCTTGCAATAGGTAGTGCTCTGTAATGCACATGTGCAAGCCTTCTATGACAAAGTTCACTGTGGTTCTACTGTGTCATGGACCAAGGCTTGTTTTGGATGTCCCTTCAATTTGTATAATCCTCCTTCTTGTTCTCTAATTACTACCGCATCATTGATAGTCTTTCCTTTTGGACACATGATGACTTGACCATCTATGAATGCAACCTGCATTCCTTTTGCATCTAATGCTGAGATGGAGAGAAGGTTATTCTTGAATCCTGGCACAAACAATACTTCTTTCATTGTTAGAGATTTTCCAGATTCTAACTTATATGAAGCCTTCCCCACTACCTTTTATTGGATATTGGTAGTCATCTCCTAGCTTTACCTTGTGAGGTGATTCATGTTCTGACAGTCTTACAAAGGATTCCTTGAATCCAGTCATATGTTTGGAATCCCCACTATCTATAAGCCAATCATCACTACCATGAGTAATGTTACCTATGAGAGATGACATCAGAACATATTCATCCTCACTTGAAGAATCTTCACTTTCATATCTGGATCTGTTTCTGGATGGTTCATCATCCTATGCAGCATGAGTATGATGTCTTATTTTGTTGCTCTTCTTTATTATCTTTTGTTTGTTAGGAAAATTCCTTACATAGTGTCCTTCTTCATCACAATTATAGCATATGATCCTAGATACATCTCTTCTAGTATTATCTTTGTGAGAGTGCTTACCTCTGAAGTGATGAGTTTTCTTTCTTGTTGACTTGGAGTGAGTCTTGGAGTGTACCGTGAGAGCTTGATCTTCACTTCCCATCTTCTCTTCTCGAGCTGCTATCCGAGCTTCTTCTTGAGAGAATTCTTCCCATAGTCTGCTGAACTTGACTAACTTCTTTCTTGCACAGATTCCTTGGATGAAAGAATCCCATGACCTAGAGAGGCCATTCAAATTAGTCATCACAATCCATGGGGACTTCACTTAGTGAACCTCTCACATAGCACGTGCGATCATGGGATATTAAAGAATACCCTTAATTTCCAGAGATATTGACCTAAAATATTTTTGTTGAAACCCCCTCCTAATACTTAAAACCTCCTCCCCAGCCCTTTTTATACCTCAATCCTTATAAACCACCCTACCCACCCCCACCTTAAACCCCTCATCCCCCCTAATACCTGCAATATATTGGTTCAATTTTTTATCATTTTAAAACCCACAACATGAACTAATGTGATATGATATTGGTCAAAAAGTGAAGCCCCCCGTGTCACAATCTCTGCATTTTCCACTTCTTCATCAACTGCTTCTAGTTGCTCTTTGATTTGAGAAACTCTTGTGAAGTAAGATTGGATTGTTTCTGCATTCTGAATCTTCACATTCTTCAGTTGGTTTCTGAGGGTCATCTTCCAATTGATGTTCTTCCCTTAAAACAATTTGGTTAGGGCATCAAACATAGCTTTGGGTGTCTTGAGAGAGGACACCTGTGGGATAAGGTGATCCTTAATAGAATCAGCAATGATCCTCTTTGCCATAACCATCTTCTTCTTATGTAATGCCTTTACCTCATCTCCCTCTGGAACTGGAACCTCCTCATGAATGTAGGAGTCTAATTCATTTTCCTCTAGGACCAAGGAGATTATATACTTCCAAGCTTGGTATGATGAGACATATTAAATGAGAACCTCAAATGGAAATACAAAATATTTTAGATCTTACCAGATTCAAGATGTCAGATCCGAAACTTGAGCTAAAATCCTGTAGAGCTAGTTCAGGAGCAAATTAGGGTTTTTCTTTTCCAGAGTTCTGTCCACCCAAATGCCTTGAAATTTGTCCCTAACTTCAATTTTGGGGAGGAGATCAATCTAGGCTTGGGCTCACTGAAAAATTCCTTTTCTGTGAAAAGCCTTAATTTTTGACAACAGTGATAGGTCCAAAACTGAAAAACCTCAGAATTGGATTCTGCTTCGACAGAAAGATGCGCCCTAAGGAGGAGAGTTGTTCCACCTTACTTTTGCTGAAAATATATGGAGGAATATCCAAAAACTAGGAAGCACTAGTTCCCGCAGCTGCATAGTGTCTTCTTCTCAGATTAGCTCTGATACCATGTTAGTTTTTCAACATTAAGCTAGCATTATGTTAGGATCTTTACTGAGAGAATAACAAGTACAACAATCAAACACAAGAGACAATGAACATAATGTTTTTTATCGGGGAAACCATAAATGGAGAAAACCATACAACTTCCTCAGAGATAGAATCAACAAAAGATGTAAGACCCCAAAACAATAAGATGCACTCCCGACAACAGTAGTCTTCTTCTTGTCTAGCCCCAGTGTCTTTCCTTCCTCAACTATGCGCTACACTTGAGTGTGTGAGTGATGATGGCTAAACAAAGATCCCAGATATCTATTTATACTAATCCTAGCATGACTAAAACCCTACTAGGGCTGACCTCTACTTGGAGAGTCTAATAACCCTAGTGCCCCGGAACTGCGGGGACTTTAACCCTTACACAATTGAAGGGTTACCCACTATGACTTGACATGAATTGTTTACATTATTTATTCTCCCGATCAGAACATCGGGGCATGACAACATGACTCAAATACATAATAGATACATCCCGGAATAAACATCGGGTTACAATACATAAGATACATAGATGAATACATTCCAAAGTTACAAATACATCAACAATTTTCAGCTGTGTTTCATTAACTGTGATATCATTCTAACTTTCTAAATCTATGTTCTTGTATGAATGTTCTTTGGTTTATTTTATGATGATTTCCACTGTGAGTAATGAATGTCTTAACAAACAATGAGCTATCTTGTTGTACATATCTGTATTTATGTTTATGTGTTTTGATTCAAAGAACAACTATCTGTGATTTATCTTAATACATGAACATCAATACATTACTCATTAATTGATAATATTGCTCCCTAGGGACAACTTAGTTAGTTTGTTTTCTGTTGTTTGTGATTTAGATGCGAGAGAGTTTAACATGAGAGGTAAGAACCTGCGCATCACATTGTGACCGCTCCTCGTATTATTTATCAATCTGCATGTTAGATAGGCACTTGCATATCATACTTAAAGTTAAAAAATACAAAAATATACACGGTGAACTGGGCCACAATCGTCAAAACCCTTTATTTTTATTACTTGACCTATAGTATCCGGACCGCAAAACGGATGGATTCCCCATACCAAACAGTCACGGGCTATTTGGAAACGTTGAATGGGGAGAATCCCTTGCTGTTGTTGCCTGCGATTTTCCAGGCCTCAATAGTTTATGGCACTAGAATGAGGGCCATCAGTGCATGGCTAGTCGGGTAAATCCATTTCCTCAAAGTTACTCCACCAGTGATAGTTTTGAAAGCAGTTTGTTTCTTGATCCTAATACAAAAGAGAATAGAGAACATTTGTATTCGGTAGACAATGAAGTTGTTAATAATCTAAGGAGACACACTAGAGCATATGTGAAGAGTACTGGAGGATTACCCACTATCCCTGATTTAACCCAAAGAGAATAGAAGAAGAAAGGCCGTCCTATTTTGGAAGATTCAGTGTTGGTCGGAGATTTGGAAGAATTAGTGGAAGTATCATTACAGGAAGTTGTTCATCCTTTGAATCAAGTAGGACCAAACACACCTTACTGTCCTCCTGTGCATACTCCTAGTCCATCACCACCTCACTCTCCACCTAGACTCATGGCAGGTGTAAATGCAAATCAGCCACCTAACCCACCAAATCCACCACCTTCTTGGAAAGCCAGATCACCTCTAAACTTAGCACCTCTGTTGCATGACTTACCTCAGGATTTTGAGAAGATGCTGCCCAAGTTTGACATGAATGAGAATATTTTAGTGGATGACCATTTGAAAAGTTTCTATTTGGCCATAGAAGGGTTAAAGGCTGGAGAACACGAAGACGTAGACTGTGGACTTTTTCCACATACCCTTAAAGGAGCAGTAGCTTCATGGTATTTTGGTCTACCCGCTAATTCAATCCTAGATTGGGATACCTTTGAAAGGGTATTTAGAAGAAAATATGCAACCCAAAAAACTCATGCGGATCTCATGAAAGGACCGTGTGCTTTAAAGAAAGAAAGAAAAGAAAAGGTGCATAGTTTTACCCAAAGATTTGTAGCTTATCTTAAGATTTTTTCTGAAATCGATATGCCGTCAGATAAAGTTCTGATTGAGTATTATACTTCAGATCTAGGGCCCAATTTGGCCATGTTTTCCAAAATGAAAGCCAAACCTACGCTAGCAGAGACTTATGAAGAAGCAGAGAGAGTAGAGGCTAAAAAGGAAAGCATCGAAGATTATCTTGAGTAGTCAGGAGAAACAAATGTTGGGAGGAAAGCTTTGTTATTTACTAAGCCTAAAGAGGAACAATCACATGATTTCGAAGGAATGGCCAAGATGATGCAGAATCTCTCTAACAGAATAATAGACTTGGAAAAGGAAAAGGAAGCCTAGAAGTTCTATAATCCTTATTACAAGAAAAAAGAGGACAACAATCAATCCCAACCCCCTCCACACAGTCCTACATCGATGAACTTAACAGAGGTAGGGATGGATAACTTTTGCACTTTCCACCAACAACCCCATTCTGAAAATAATTGTCCTCAATGGATATATTCAATGACATTGGTGATGAATCAGTTGTTGTATTCTAGATTAACTGAGGATAATGATGAAGAGGGAAAAGATAACAATAAATTAACTAAAAAACAAGAGGATGATGCCATGGTTTTATGGGACTGTGTATCATTGTTTGATACCAAAGAAGAAAAGGATCTGAGACGTGAAGATATGTCAGAAATGAATGTGACAACGAGAAGACAAGGGTTGATTAAAGAAAACAGTCTTATGCTCCCAAAGACTAAGAGACTTCAAAGGAATGTAAAGAAATTTCAAAAAAACACATCCGCTAATAAAATTCCGGAGTTTATCGTTACCAGTCAAAATCTAAAGTAGATCAACATGCCTACTAAGACCATTGAAGAGAAGATCAATAATGTGAAAACAAATCTTGCAGAACATAATATGGATTATGACATCATAGAGGATATCAAAAGGGTAAAGGCAAATATCTCGTTAATTGAGATGTGTAATTTGCCGCAACAGAAAGAAAAGTTATTGAGAGCACCTAAAATACCAAAGGAGAAGCTTCCCATCGACAATCAGCCCCAAGAAGAGGAAATTGGTGAAGCAAGTGTGGGAGGTAAGCCTAAATGCAAGACTCCACCTTTTCTCCTTACTTTTGAAATTTTCAACCACAACATGCACAACTGTCTAGTAGACTCAGGAGCATCAGTAAATGTTATGCCGCTGTCAGTCTGCAAAAAGATAAATGGACAGCCTAAACCATCTACCTGGAAGGTCATTTAGTTGGACAGAACAAATGTGAGGGTAATCGAGGAGATGGAGGATGTTCTCATTCACTTATATTCAAATGATAAGGTATGTCAATTCATTGATATTGTAGTAGCAGACATACCTGAGGCTTATGGACTGGTTTTGAGTAGAGATTGGTCGGCAAAGCTGAATGGATAATTTTCTTCAGACTGGTCACATCTGTGGCTACCTTATAAAGGAAGCCCAAATCAAATTAATTTTTTAAGAAAACCCCACATGAAACAAAATGTCACTCAGTTAGAAGGTAAGAATGAACTAGTGAATTCTGTTTTGGGAAATTACTTCATTGAGCTAGAACCGAGAAACTATCAAGCGAAACAAGCCAACGGTACATCAGACACCCAGCCTGATCTCCTTCGTTTTTCACAGGCTGAGGAAATTGATTGTAAAATAGTAGATTTAGTTTTAAATGTAGATGTTGATTCACATACAGTAGTAATAGATGATTGTTGGACGCTTTTCTTTGATGGGTCTAAAACTTTGGAAGGATCAGGAACTGGCTGTGTCCTGATTGATCCTAAGAAAAATAAACATTTTCTTTCATGTAGGTTAGAGTTTGAATGCACCAATAACACAGCTGAGTATGAAGCATTAGTTTAGGGACAAAGAAAATCAATCGAATTAAAAGTATAAAATCTGAAAGTGTATGGGGATTCTGAAATATTTTAAAACAGATTCGAAATCAAATACATTGCATTTACCGTCATTTAAAAGCTTATCATAATGAATTATGGGATTTGCTTAAATGTTTTCATGCATTTAATATTGTATTGATTCCTAGACTTAAGAATGCAGCAGCTGACTTGTTATCCACCTCAGCCGCGAGGCTTGTGCCCTCTAATAACAGGTGTTCTATTGAATTGCTTTTCAGACCTTCAGTTCCATATATGATTACCAATTTACGAGTTTTTGATGATGATCAGCAAATTCTAGAATGTTTGACAAATGATGAAACCTTCAAAGGGGAAATCATTGACGATGAAGAACATCAAGTCGAGCTAAAATTCAATAATTTTATTCCTAAAGGAGTTAGGACTTTAGAGAAGATGTTTGATCTAAACGATAAATTCAGAAGGCCAGTAAATGTTAAGACTCATAGCTCGTCTCTACAGTTCAACTTTGATAAATTTAGGGACTGAAATTGAGCCTAAATATGTGAATTTGGGAAAGTGTTGCTCTCCAGGTGAAAAAAATAATTTCATCAGTCTATTCAAACAATACAAAGATGTTTTTTCCTGGACATATGAAGATCTGAAGACATATGACACCAATATTATTCAGCATGTTATCCCTATCATATCTGGATTCAAGCCCTATCAACAGCCTTTGAGGAAAATGCATCCAAAACTGGAGCCTCTAATTTAGAATGAAGTAAAGAAGTTGTTGGATGCTAAAATTATCTTCAAGGTTAGACACTCAGAATGGGTTTCAAATCAGGTACCAGTAAGAATGAAATATGGAGAAATTAGACTATGTGTGGATTTCAGAAACTTAAATCACACTTCGGATAAAGACAATTATCCAGTCCCGCCCATGGAATAGATATTGCAAATGGTTTCAGGTTCTGAGTTATTTTCTTTATTAGATGGATTCTCTGGCTACAATCAAGTGTTAGTAGCTGAAGAAGACAAACTTAAAACTACATTCAGAACAAGATGGGGGACTTTTGCTTACAGAAGGATGCCCTTTGGACTCATAAACGCTGGAGCTACTTTCCAAAGGTATATGGACATAGATTTTTGTGGCTTGATTAGCCGCACTGTTGTAGTATACCTCGATGACATCACAATATTATCAAAGAAAAGAGAAGAACATGCATTCCATCTAAAACAGATTTTTGAACGGTGCCGAAAATATGGTATCTCATTAAACCCCAAGAAGTGTGTGTTTGTTGTTACCGAAGGAAAGCTACTGGGTCACATGGTTTCTAAGAAGGATATCTCCATAGACCCAGAGAGGATCAAAGGTATAGAATAGATTCCCTTACCCCATAATAAAAAAGGCATGCAATCATTTATGGGGACAATAAATTTCGTGCGAAGGCTTTTGTCAGATTTCGCTCAAATTGTTAGACCTTTGCAGAAAATGGTGAATCAAAGTGTACAATTCAAGTGGACTGATGTAGAGAAGAATGCGTAAAATAAAGGCATCTATTGCGCATGTACCCTCCCTCAAAATTCTGGATTTTGAGAAAGATTTTATTTTGTACACTTTTGCATCTGATGATTCACTAGCAGCGATGCTTACCCAGAAGGAAGATGGGGGAGATGAGTTCCCCATATCATTTATGAGCACTGGTCTACAAGGGGCCAAATTGAATTACCCAGCTATGGATAAACAGGCTTACGCAGTCTTCAAAGTAGTAAAACAATTCAGGCCGTATATACTTAAGAACCGGACAAAGGTAATAGTTCCACACCCAGCTGTGAGGTCTCTTTTCGTACAAAAAGAATTAGGAGAAAGAAGAGGAAATTGGGTAACAGCTTTACAGCAATATGACCTCAAATTCAAGCTAGCCTCCATAGTTAAAGGGAAAGGATTGTGCAAACTAATGACTAAAAGTAAAAACAATGAAGAAAATACTTGGGAAAATGAAGCTAAGTTACATTTGATGGATGTATGTCTTCTTTTCATAGCTCCAGACTCCTGGTATCGAGACTTTGTGCATTACCTTCAGGAGCGAATGTTACCAGAACATTGGAATTACAAGCAAAGAAGAGCACTACGTCTTAAATCAGCTTCATATCAGATCGTTTAAGGAATATTATTCAGGAAGAATTATGATGGAGTTCTTCTTAGATGCTTAGAGAAAGAAGATGCGATGAAGGTCATGATAGAGTTATATGATGGGCCTGCTGGAGGGCATTTTTCTGGAGATATGACAGCCCATAAAATTCTCAGAGCCAGATACTATTGTCCCACATTATTCAAGGATGCACATGCCCATGTCAGAAAGTGTGATATTTTCCAAAGGTGTGGAGGAAGACAAGCTAAAGAACCAGGACCATTAAATCCTGTGATGATAACAGAACCATTTGAGAAATGGGGAATTGATATCATTTGAGAGATAAAACTAAATTCTTCCTTGCAACAAAAGTATATTTTGATGGCAACCGATTACTTCACTTGATGGGTCAAATCCATTCCGTTGTGTAAAGTGAATGAAGATGCAGTCATGGACTTCTTGCAAGATCATATTATGACCAAGTTTGGGGTTCCAATTTCTCTAGTTTTTGATAATGCTACTTATTTTTCCTCTATTAGATTAACTGCATTTGCTCATGAAAAAGGGATTAAGTTGCATTATTCTGCAAATTATTATCCACAAGGAAATGGTTTGGCAGAATCTACGAACAAGAATCTGATTAGAATCTTAAAAAAGACTGTGATAGAAAACTAGAGAAGTTGGAATTCAACATTACCAAATGCTCTTTAGGCTAATAGGGTCACACCCAAGACTTCCTTAGGTGTGTCACCATATACCCTTGTTTATCGAAAAGAGGCCATTCTGCCTCCCAATATTATGCTACCCTCTTCCGTAATAGCTCAGGAGTCGAGAGGCTTAGTTAATGAAGTCTTGCAAATGAGAATCCATAATCTTTTGAAGGCAGAGGAGTCTAGATCCAAAGCCAGAGAACGTTTTAAGCAACAACAAGAGGTAGTGAAAAGGTGGTTTGATAAGCGCAAAGCTGGAACAACATAATTTGAAGTGGGAGATTTGGTTCTTAAGTGGGATCACCCACATGATGAGAAGGGAAAGCACACAGAGTTTCAACAATTATGGGTAGGCCCTTTCTAGATTGCAGCAAAAACTTGGCCCCTCAACCTATAAATTGCAAGATTTACAGGGATGGGAGGAGAAATTACCAGTAAATGGTTTAGTTCTTTAACCTTATTTTTCTTGATTTTTGTTTTTATTTTTTTGTTTTGTACATAAATAAATTGATTTGTTTGTCCATTTTGATTTATTTTATTCCGGTTTTGTTTTTAGTTTAGATTTCTTTTGATTTCAATAAAAGAGCCAAACTTTTGGTTGCATGGAAAGCATCAGAGTTCTGGATTAATGGAGATCCTTGGGTATTAGACTGTATCTTATTGTTTGAATCTGATGGAATTTCTTCTAGTAAGTAGTTTTACTAAATGGATATGAACACATTGAAGTCCGGTGTAATCGCGTAAAATAACTCAAGATCAAAAGGTCTAGAATACTATTTCGAGGCTCCATCCATTTCACATCTAAAAATGTCTGAGGGGGTGATAGTAAAAGACCCATGGAAAGAAAGTAGGGTAAACAGTATATTATATCTAAATGATCCCATGCCAATAATTGAAAGCTAAAAGGATAATAAGAGTCAAAACTCCTAAGAAAGCAATATTTATTGAAACAAAGTACTGAATCATATGAGTACATATTGCCAAAAGTTCTTCTCTGTCCGTGAGCTGAAAATCAAATGCATCTCTCACACAAAAGGAAACTATGGATAAAAGAGCCTGAATAAAATTTAGAAAGAAAGGAATGAGGATGACTCAAAAGGACAAAAAAGTCCACGAATACACAAAAGTGCCAAATGGCATGGGAATGGGGAATACATGAATATTTTTGTTTACCATGTGTTACAATCATGTGGTGTCTAAACTGGAAGCTACCCAAAGGCAGAGGTAAAAGGAAACTCATCTACTTAGCCTCGAAAAGGTTATCTTGACTGTGAGATTTTGGGTTCCATTTTCCTAAAATTGGACTATCATCAATGATTACAAGTATATATGTTTGCCATTATGGAAATCCAGATGTCTAGAAGAATTCAACATGTTGGTTTCTGCTAAATAGTTTGTTACTTAAGGAAGAGTTTTTTCAGAGATCTGGGTTCACCAGTTAGCCACCAATTGTCGCAGCTGCAACATTTTCCCAAATGTTTAAAAAATTTTGGACCCTCCTTGATTGATTTTGTTGAAGACTGTTTTGTTTCCACTCTACTACACTTTTGGATTGTTTGAGGCCAGCTGCTTTCTCTCTTTTCGGAAAATTGTTTGTGTCTACAAATGATTTGGATTGTGGAACTTAGCAAGCTTCATGCTATTTTATCATTGTCGAAGTTTGGTTGAAGTTTGAAATGGAATTTTTAGTTGCCTCTATTTCGGAGAAAAAATAGAGATTGCGGCGATGATTAGTTGTTTCTTTCGCCGATTACGTGGTCTTATTGTTTCATTTTTTACTTTGCGATGTTTTTTCAGAATGTTTTGACTCTGATTGGAAGTTGTGGGTTGATTGTGTTCTGCCGTTGTGGCTCTGGAGTAGACTAACCGTCCGCCACTAATTTCCTTTCGCTGATGTTTTGTTCTATTTTTCTCCGATGCTAACTAGTCTGTGGAATTGTTGGACCATATAACTTCTGTCGTTGCAGCTTTGTAGCATACTAACCGTCCGATGTTGTAATAGATCTGACCTCCGATGTTTTATCTCGCCGACTTTTGGTTTGTGCTCCGGAACTCCTAGACCGTTGGTCACCTGCCGTTGCGGCATTCCAGTGAACTAGCCAACCGATGTCAAGTGTTCTGATTCACTGATGGGGATTTTTATATGCCCGTTTCTTGATCATTTTCCCACCATTGTTGTGAGCTTGTAATTGGTTTCATGAATGATGGGTGTGCTTTGTTTTTATCAAGTTGAGTTTTTCATGTTGAAAACACAGTCCTGAGTTTTTCTTTCAATACTCATTTTATTGGTATTATGGTTGATGTTTTATTGAAAGTAGTCTGGATAAATGATGAGTTATCATTTGATCGTAGAAAGACATAGGAAATTTCCTCAGATCCATTTGAAGATTACTGCGGCGAGGAAGATATAGCTGGAGGACAAAGCATGCTAAAGCATAAAGAAGCAGAGTTGTTGCTCAAGGAAAAGAAAATAATGAAGGTCTGAGACCAACAAGGTCTCAAAGGGACCAAGGAGTTGTAGAGCATAATCATTAAAGAGCAAAGGCTCAGGCTACGGCAGCTCATTAGTTACCAAGCCGGTCCCATTTTTATAAAAGCATTTATCTGAAGTGTAATGTTTGAATCATGAGCATTCGCAAAATGGAAAAACTATGAGATTAAAATGGTTGGTGGGAAACCCAAAGGTTTGGAGCTGGTTTTTTTATAAATATATGAAAGTTAGAGGAAAGAGGGGATTTTTCCCAGTGAGACTTGTGAAAAATTTGTTGTAAGAGGAACTATTTCGTTTTGCAATAATATAATTACAATTTTGCCTGTTGGAGAAAGTGTTGTGTGGAATGTTCAAATGTGGTGAAATGAACAATGTTGAAGGGGAACTATTTCGTTTTCAGCTATGTTTCATTAACTATGGGATCGTTCTAACTTTCTAAACCTATGTTCTTGTATGAATGTTCTCTGGTTTATTTTAAGATGATTTCCACTATGAGTAATGAATTTCTTAACAAACAATGAGCTATCTTGTTGTGCATATCTTTATTTATGTTTATGTGTGATTCAAAGAATAGCTATCTGTGATTTATCTTAATACATGAACATCAATACATTACTCATTAATTGATAATATTGCTCCCTAGGGACAACTTAGTTAGTTTGTTTTCTGTTGTTTGTGATTTAGATGTTAGAGAGTTTAAGACGAGAGGTAAGAACCGCGCATCACATTGTGACTGCTCCTCGTATTCTTTATCAATATACATGTTAGATAGGAACTTGCATATCATACTTAATTTAAAAAATACAAAAATATACACGGTGGACCAGGCCGCAACCGCTAAAACCCTTTATTTTTATTACTTGACCTACGGTAGTCGGACCGCAAACCAGATGGATTCCCCATACCAAATAGTCATGGGCTAGTTGGGAACGTTGACTGGGGAGAATCCCTTACTGTTGTTTCCTGCGATTTTCTAGGCCTCAATAGAAACACGACGAGAACACACACTTTGGACAGAGAGGGAGGCATCATACTCATTATCCAGAGAAACGACTAAAGCACGTCAAGCTGTCACTCAGGCCGAATGTGTTGTAGCTCCATAATGTTTGTTTATATTTGTAAAATGTTGCAATAGTTCCACTCTTTATACTGTTAATGCATGATTGCGACTGGAAATAGTCTTTAGGAGAATAGTCTCAGCACTAGAATAATATAAATACACTCTCAATAGAGGGAGATGCAGGGGCGGAAGGTTGGGAAAACCTTCAAGGTGTCAAAACCCAAATTTACCGAAAAATTAAATTTTTTGAAAATACAGATAATATCCAATAATGTAGTTAGTTATCTGCTTTAATTAGTTTTATATTATCTATTTTATAATCTGAATTATCTACTCGATTATGTTTATCTTATAGAATAATTCTTTTTCATTTTAATGATTTATTTTTCTTTGGGACAACAAGGTGGAACTGTCTTGGTATTCTGGGGCTTACTTAGCTTTTGAGCTAACGCAGAAATTTTACCTGATCTCACAGATTTACAGGTAAGAAAGATCTGGTGCTGCTTGTCAATAATCATAAAGCATGCAGATATATGTTCATTGCAAATAATAACTCAGTAAAAGAATATATATGCTGTTTCAATTTCAAATCATTTTATGAGGTAAAACCATTAGTTTGTTATTCTTTTTAAAGATGCCATAGAAAAGAGATTCAATCCAAACAGTATTGGTGACAGTTGCTCTCTCTCTCTAGTTTGAAATTTATAATTTTTTTTTAATGCAAACTAAGCTCTTCGATGTTTATCAATGTTTACCATAGTCATCATGTGTAAACGCCTTTAATCTTTCCTTACACACAGGTTAAAGATGGCAGGGTTTTACGTTTAAGGGTCTATCTAAACTATGACCATAAACAATTTACGTCGCGACAAGATTTGGTTAATTCTTGTGATAGGAAAATTAATGCACAATAGTTAATGAGTTTTTATACTATTATTCTATCCTCTAAAGCTTTGAGGCTTAAAAGGATTATATCATCCTTAACATACTGCTACCAAATGGATTAATTTAGTATTGAAGAACTAAGTTCTTTTACACCTAACATACTTGGAAAGATATTGTCCGGTTATTGTTATTAAGATTATCATAATTTACCTATTGAAAATCCCGATAAATACTATAAGGCTTAACATTCTCATTTGCAAACCTAATAGTTTATAAATAAATACTCAAAGGCAAATCGAGAATCAAGCTAGCAAGAAGGGTATCTTAACATAAATAAATTTTATGAATTTCTTTTGTAAAACATTAAAGTGGCATAACCCTTACTAGAGTTATAATCGTTTGTTGAATGAATACTTTGCTTGCATAAGTGATGGGTCGTAGAATTGTTCATGCCTTTGATAAGTTATATAACCTAACCTTGGTACTAAGGTTTCTCTTTTAACAATGCAACGTACAAGCTTGGTTAACTTCGGGAGTATAGAACCTTGTGGAACTTTCAAACCACCATATGATTGAAATAAAAATCATTTTGTTGATTTGCACGCCAGAACTATATGGATTACCCAGTGCATGGCAATTATTTAAAAGTATACGTGGAATCATAGTGGCCAAGCATTGTGAAGTTAAAAGGATAATGCGAACCCTAGACTTGGTATTTCCTCCATCGCTTTCGGACCTCCGGCCGCTCTGCTACTGTGTTTTTGACCGCCCTGTCACTCTGCAACTAGTTTGCTGAAAGTCTCCCAACTTGCTTCTAGTCTCTTATACCTTGAAAGCTTGCTTTGGAAGTTGATAGAAGAGATATGTAAGGAGTGTTCACTACTTGCAACATGATAGTTGTTTTCCTTTAGGGTTTAACCTTCGTGGCTTGCTCATTTCAGAGTTTATCAGACTGTAAAAGTCTCTTTCTTCTTTGGCCCGGTAGTGAGAGTCGTGGCTTCGTATCTTATGATTTGTTGAGTCATAGGGTTTCTCAGCAGAGTGAACAATTTGGTTTGGGAGTAGTGGCAGCTCAAGCATTTATATTTCTTCGCTTGTCTCTCCAACTCTTGGCTGTCGTTGGTCGTTGCTATGTTGGTAACCTCCCTCTTTCCTGCAACAGATGAAGGATTTGTTTCTCCTTGCGTTGGTGGCAGCACTTCTGTTTGTGGGTGGTTATGTTACCTTGAAGCTCAAGTAAAAGATATTTCCACATCTTGGTTCCTTGAATTTCTATTTATTATAAATATAAAATTATTAACAATTATCTTGGGTTGTTTCACAGGTGACAGCCTTGTCCTTCTACGCAGCCGGTACAAAGCTGGGTCAGCAACTTGTTCATGGGTAAGCGTTGGATATCCCATGGTAGTTCGTCCTTATTCAGTTCCTTATGGGACATTTTATGGTTGGTCATCGTGGCCTGCAAAGACCTTTATCTGGGTTAACTTGGTTCGCTATTTTTGTTGATGATAAACCCTTTCTTTATGCGGGGCTTCCGGCTTAGGCCGTGACCTGTAATTTTTTATTTTGCTTATGTTTTTTTTGTATAGAATGTATAAAAGATGAAAGGCCTATTAAGCCGTACTCTGTTAACCCTTTAAAGCAGAGAGGAATCAATATAGAACTTAATCTCGCTTGTTTTGATACTTCTGTTGTAAATTTTGATACAATAGGGTTTTACCCTAACTTAGCGATGTGAAGATGTATTCACTGTTTTAAATTATCTTTTATTTACAATATAATACTATAATTTATTCTATTATTTCTTATATTGTATAATGGGTTATTAAACTCGATAAATCGAGCATGTTTATGTTCTGTTAATTTGTTTTCCCGCAAGTTATTACATTTGAATTTACTATGTAAATTATTTTAAATATTATCTGTCTAAGATAACTGTACGCTATTTTTAAGTTATTTTACCTTATTTTCCTCTATTCTAATGAGGTTATAAATATTATTTTATATTGGTTAACTTTCGGAAAAATGAGTAATTCAATGTTCTTAGAGTTGTACTTATGTAATTGTATAGTTACATCTTTAAAGTACAAAGTTATATTTACTTGATATTTATTATAATGTTATAAGAATGTTATTTTACTTATAAGTAAATATTGTTCCTATAATTATATACATTATCTTTATACTCAGTCTATTTATAAAGTATATAGATGAGAAAGTATTTTATTGTTATACTCTTATGTTTTCTATGCTAAATAATTTATAAAAATTCCTTCTGTATCTATATTACCCTATTTAAATTATAACATTAGAATTTATAAAATAAGGGAAATAACAAATTATCTGTGTTCCTTTCTCTAAATAAATAGTAGTGTTTGTTTAAATTCCTTAAGAGACAGGTTAGTGGCTGTAGAACTTGCGTAAGTTCAGCTAGATAAGATGAATGAATTATTTACATTATCAGTCATAAATGAAATCACCTAGCTAACAGTCTTAAACCAACTAGTTTTATCTTTAGAATTAAATCAAGGTTTTTCTATCCTTACTCATAGTTTGGTTGCTATAATTATAGTAGTTATTTATCATAAATAGAAAAAGAAATGAACTACAGAGATGAAAAGGCATTTTTATTTAACCTAATACTACACATTTTAACTATTATCTTCTTTTCCTTTCGTTTCAAAATAGATATAAGGATTACGGAAGTAAATACTGTATAGAAGTCTGTTTCGTCTATTAAAACATACTACTGTTCGTATAATGATATAAGTTCCTTTCCTTTTCTAATATTCTGACTTACACAGTCTAGGTCTAATACTACTCTATGTACAGATTAATAATTCTTCTGATAACGAATATCTAAATAAAGAAAACATTCTACTATTCAAGCTAACATCTTATTTTAAATTTACATCATATAAATTTACATCATACTTCATTCATTAAAAATACACCACCTATGCTAGAGCACGATCTGGATTACTCCAGATGGGGAAAAACACAGGTAGGATTTATTTTTCATTAAGAATAAATTCATTACTAAACAAAATAAGATATTCTATCTTCTAATTTTACATCATAACCTGAAAATGCATCATTCACTCACACACAGATATTAACACAGAAATTAGTAGATAGCAGAACCTATTCTTAAAGCTGGTCGACAACAGCAATGGGAGTCCGTTCCTCCCTACCAAATCCTAGAGAAATCTCAAACAATGACTCCTTAGGACCCCCGAGCCTGCTCTAGTCTCCTAGGCTGGAACTAGGTGAAACAAATAACCAATTACTAGTCCTAAGACTCAATACCAATCCTGAACCCGTCAGTCAGATCTCTTAGCTAAAAAGCTATATTAGATCAAGTTCCTGCAGTTTATCCCTCAAAACACCTTCCTTATAGTTTCCCTTTTCCCAATGAATTCCTTGAAGTGCATTCTTCCTGAATGAATTCTTATCCTGGAAAAATATGAGCAGCCTCAGCTCTCTACATTTGGCATTTTTATAAGATTTCCTATGTCTTTTTGGGTTAGTTGTCATTAATTGAGCCACCTGCTTTGATCCCACTTTCGTGGGGGATCATGACCCCAAATGTAGGGAAGTTGCCACCTGCAACATAGGAAGTGTTTGAGGATGCTACCACTTGTCTTTTTCTCTCCACCTAGTTCCTTCCACCAGTTTGACCAGTAACACTCTTATTAACAGCTCTCCCAAGCTATTGTCTCCACTTTTATTTATTTAAAAATAAAATATTCAGAATTACATTCCACATCTTTTGAATCTACTGAGTCATCAGTTCCCACTTAGCATTAAATTTAACATAATGTCTTGGGAATCAATTCAAAACAAATAACATTATTTTACAAAATTGGGGCATGTGACATACACACCCCCTTAAAATATAACATTGTCCTCGATGTTATTTATTCTTCATCCTCTGAAGTCCCCTGGAATAGATTTGGGTATGCTTCTCGCATCTTACTTTCCAGTTCCCAGGTGGCTTCTTCAGGACTAAGGTGCTTCCATTGCACCTTCACCTATCCAATGGTGCGGTTTCGAAGTGTAATTTCCCTCCTCCCGAGGATACAGTCCGGTTCCACTAGAAATTATCCTTCTGGTTCCACCTGTACAACATTCCAATTAACCACATGAGTAGCATCATGAACATATTTCTTTAAAACAGAAATATGAAAAACATTATGTACTCTTAAGTTACACTAGTACAAAAGCGCGGATTTTTCCACGGAGGTTTTCCACGTTTCTTAATTTTTGGTGTAAAATCCAATGTAACAGGAATGAGGTGTCACTGTATCCACACCTAGTCATTGCTGTATCCATGCCTAGTCATCGCTGTATCCACGCCTGGACTCTTAGACGTCTCTGTATCCATGCCTAAACTCTTGGACGTCGCTGTATCCACACCTGACCGTCTCTATAGCAACAGCATCGTCTTTTGTTGACTTTTTACAACGGCGGGGGAAAGATCATTCAAGATGAATAACCTTGTACTGAGTAAGGCTGGAAGGGTTAAAGGATAGGTTCAAGGCCAACCCTCCTTTGATCAAGGATCTGTGAAGGTCATGTTTAACACTATTAAAGGACAGGTTCAAGGCCAACCCTCCTTTGATCAAAGGGTTTGTGAAGGTCATGTTTAACACTATTGGGAAAGGGTAAACTATCTATTTTTTAAAGTGGCTATAGCTTTGGGGCATAACGACTATTTTCAAAGGATCTTTAGGGAACATCTACACAACCTTTTGTAGATAGTTATCAAGAACCATAAACTATCTTAAATCTCAACATAGTGAGAATCTATGGGGTTATCAAGTCCAATGGAAAGAACCGTCGCATATCCGATGCTTAGGTTCATTCGTTGACAAAGATTAAAAATTCCATAGTGAAATGTCAAAGTGATTGGTATACCAATCGAAATGTAGTAGTGTTTCCACCACTTTTGTCGAAAATACGATGGAAGTGGTGTTGATTAAACAAAAACATAATCTACCCATAGTGTCAATTAACCAACATATAGTCATCGTATTTTTGATGACTTATCGACATAAATATCCATAAATATCCGACGTCGTTGCCTTCAAATGTATGGCAGCCTCATCAGATATAGAATTTAAGTCGTCGAAAATGCGACAATCATGAGTAGTTTAAAAAAAATAGTTGATGGGTAGGGGTCGCTCTCAAATGGATCTTAGCTTTAGTGGCTATCATGTGTCTCAGTTCATAAGTCTCCAAGCCATATGTTTTAGTGTCAAATGTCCTACTATCCTGTATTTTTCAAGAGTTTTGTATATTTAAATGTTCAAAAGTATTTGACTAGGTTTTATATTTTTGTTTAGTAAGTTTTGTGATTGCTACATGTTTTGTCTCATATTAAGTCTCCCAATGCAAACTAGCACCTTATCTTGAGAAGTATTCCCCTTGAGTTGGTATTTAGCATTATTTTTATGAGAGTAGCCATCTTGAAGATATTTCCAAGGAAAACTAAGAAAAATGGCATAAGATACCCTCACACATGGTTAAAGAATAATATTTTAAGAAAGAATTTTGCGTCAATGCTTATCCACTTTTTTAGCTCGTATAAATACACTATTGAAAGCAGATAAAGAACCAAGTAGATAGTTTAAAGAAGAGGTGCCTAGTACATGAAAAAATACTTTTTCCATTTTAGCTAGAAAAGGCATCATTACGCTTCCCAGTTTGCTAATCTATTTCACAATTGCTACACATTTGTTTTCCAAACTATTTAATGGAAATCTATAAGAATTAATTTCATTTATGTTGCATGTTTGTCACATATAGGTATCAATTGTTTCTTTGATACTCTCAAATAACATTCCTCTCTAATTAAAAAAACCTCTCTACAACAACAATAACATTTTACTCAAACTATAAGCAATGAATTTCCATTAAAGAGCCCCCACATTTGCAGAAATCCTAGCACCTGCTACTACCTCCTACCTTTCTTCTCATAATTAAGGTGCAATGTGGATACACGTTAAGCTTAAGAACGAAATATATAGAGGAGTTCTCACAATCATTACTATGGCAATCTCAAATGACATCATATCATAGGTTCAAGATGTAGATACCTCTCAATAAGATTGGGATACATTGAAAAATTACTAAGAAACCTATAACACAAACCCTCAACACAAAGTGGCGAATGAAATGGAGAGAATAAAATTGGCGGGAGTTTTGCTTCTGCCCTCAAATCCCCAATATTAGTGAAGACTTCGCAGCAGAAAAACACCATTGTCATTTGATTACACTTCATATCCTTCACACCCGATATTATTTTCTTTGTGAATTTCATCCAAAAACCCTTGTTCTTTGCGGGGATTAACAAAGTAGAGAATACAGATGTTTGGCATGCAAAGTCAGTCGGATGGAGTTTCTCTATTCTCAGGAGGTGGTTTTATGCCCTCTCAGGCCACCCAAGTTAACGAAGGTGGTTTTTCCTCTGTGAGGGTAAGCGGCTTTTCCTCTTAGCTTAGGCGGTTTTAGGGTTTTCAACCTTTGCATGTTTTGGCAGTTTAAGGAGCCCAACATTCAATCAAGCATGGATGGTTTTGCAGAAAAGAGGTACCAGCACCGAGCTTCTTCCATTGATGGTAAAACAGATATGCTAGGCAACCCAGAATCTCTCTGATAAGAATTCGAATTTTACAATAGATGGCGTTGACGTCAACAATGTAAGAACCGTTCTTAATTTTTACTGAACATTCAAGGTGTTTATGTATTATGGAATAAATTTCCTTACTATGTATGTCTTTTGGGTGCGCAGGTAACCCTCGTTGGGATGGTCTTCAACAAGGAAGAGAGGGTTACTGATGTCTCATTTTATCTCGACGATGGTACAGGAAGAATCGAAGAGAAACGATGGTAAGCTATTATTATTATTGTTGCTGCGGTTATTTTGTAGTTGCCACCTAATCTGTGGAAGAGCCTTGCCCTCTTCCCTCCGATTGTGTTCTCAGTTAAGTGCAGAAGAAGATCTCAAACTGATAATATATAAACCTGTATTCCTAAAAAATGAATGAGAATAAGTCCACTGTCAAGAGTCAAGACAGTTTCTCCAGAAGTAGATCAACTAAGCAAATTGAGGACCAATGGAACAGATTCTAAATCCTCTCCCATTTCTCTTGATTCTTTCAAGTAGTCAAATTTTTACCATACCTCATAAATTAATAAATTATCCATAATTTACAGTGTTCCTCTTTCAAGTGATATGGCTGAGCAATACTAGAATTTCTTTCATTACCCTGTTTGCTTCTTGCAGCTTATCATTTGTGTCCAGTGACCTAATGAGAACACTAAAAGTATTAAAGTTTGGCACTAGCCCATTTTTAATCATTTCATCATAAAACATCAATGCATCTTGCATTCTACCTTCCTTACAAAGCCTGATGATAGATTCCATATCCTGTGAACTGACATGAGTGGCCAAAACCTCCTTCGGAATTTCTTCGTCTGTATTAGCTGTCAGCATGGAAGTTGTATCAATGTCATCATCATTGACTAACCTATCAAGTTGTACAGTACAACTTGAAATACCAGAAGCTGGATTCTTTAATTGCAATTCCCTTAATATAGTTGCTTCTGTTAGGATTATTAATCCTCCCTTGTCCAAATTTGGTCATATGTCTAAATCGGGAGTCATGTCTAAATTGGGAGTCCATCCAGTCTATTTATAGTCA
>LPNX010898036.1:2401-36082 GCA_001517045.1 Pseudotsuga menziesii
GTCACATAATTTAAACAGTTTATACCTTACGATCAATTACCATAACGTAATAACGTTAACAAGGAGCCTAGCCATGTTTTTTCTTGTCAAGTGCTATTATTATTTATGAGTTATTTTCTTAAGGAATGACCATGTGCGACATGGGAAATAGTTCGTATCATGAATTATATCTTTATAATTATCCAAGAACTCTGTTGGTTTACATGAATGGAACTGGTGATAATAATCATTCAAATAAAGGGACGACATTTCAAAACTATAATGGCCTCTTGTCAACCTTTGAATTTCACTAATGAACTTTATCCTCATAGCTGTTACTAGTACTAGTAATTTCAATAATTTTTATAGACAGTATTGGAAAAGAAAATATATATAAACTGTTATCATTATCTCTGAATATCTTTTCAATTGAAGAGTTCATAGATATATTGGGAAATGACAATTCTTATCTCTAGTGTATTTAAACCTTTCTCATCATATTTTGCTTTATATCAAACATGAAATAAAGGAGGCTATACCTGTAGAAGCTGAATAGTCCGTTTAACATACATTTAGTTCTCTACTGAAAGCACTTGAAACAGCATATGATTTATTTTACTCTAGAATGATCTGTTAGCAGCAATCCCAAAAACTTTACCTGTCAATCTGTAAGATAAAGGAAAACTGTGTGCGTTAGCTTTACAGCTAAGTAAGCCCAGTCTAACATAGTTTATCCACATGTTGTTGCAAACAGAGAACAATTAGAAAACTGAAGAAAGATAAACTCAACTAACATTCCAACCAAGTAATGATCTTACAGTTACAAAGTAAATAGCATTAACTAAATAGTGTTTAACGATTGTGTTAACATACAATTATGCTTTTAAAAGTTTTTTAAATTTGTGAAAAAAAGGGGGTTTTGACAGTTCATCTGCCATTTCATGGAGTATAACACAGCCTATAGTTGCTCTATCATCTGCAGAGGCTTAATAAAAAGCAGTGATTGGAGCAACATGTGAAGCTATTTAGTTGAAGAGTTTTGCTGAATTGTATCTCCATTAGGAAAAAACAACACCATTACTCTGTGACAATAACAGTGTCATTAAGTTTATTAAAAGTTCAGTCTTCCATGCAAGGACAAAGCATATTGAATTCCATTATAATTTCATCCAAGAGCAAGTCCAAAAGAAAGAGATTGAACCCATATGTAACACTTAAGATCAAATAAATGAAGCCTTTAAGAAAAGATAATTTTGTAGATAAGATAATTAATAATTATTGATGTCCAATAAATGACCGCTAAATTAGGTCAATGGGATCAGCTTGGGGTAAATTCCAATAAAATAGCCAATATGGGGGGATCATAAAAAGAATGCCCATTTCCTATATGATTTCACTAAGAAAAGAGAAGTGCATTCTACAGCTCAGTATGGATGAGATGTGTAACGCTTGTAATGTGCATAAAACTAAAATGAGAAAAAATTAACGTCCAATATCAAATTGAAAACAAAAAAACAAGAAAAGAAAAGTCAACAAATATAAATTAAAATTAAAATAAACTAGCATAGATCCATCTTAGCCGAAAATTATTTAAGCATTGAGAGGTTTGCACATAGATTGTTATTTATCCCTCGGTGTTTAATAAATCCATGCTTCAAATGAATGTGTTGGTGAAAGGTTGTATTCGATGTAACCTTGGACTGGCATGTAAACAACAACAATTACCACCATGGCTGCCAAGACTAAACAACCACCACCAAGACTAAACATTTTGTATTATCAATGAAAACTTTATCCTTTATAGACCAAAAGAAAATGCATCCTTAATTCGGATATTGAAGAGTTATCCATTGATAAACATAGAATAATATGCCAGAGTTATATGTTTGCAATCCTTGTTTCCCTCAAAACATTCCACCACATAAGTTATAACCCTAATCTGTCAAACAGCCAAATAAATCTATGTAGTAGGTAATGTAAGACACGTACATTAAAAAACAACAAAGCTCTATGACGATTACACAAGAACTCTACAAATATCGTGATTGAACTATTATGCATAAGAAATTTACTTATACTAAGAAAGAGTTACCATGTTACTGGTGTTTATGATGACTAGTCTGAATTTTGATGAGGTGGTATGCATATCTCAGTGCAACTTATTTTTAGCCACTGTTGGAGGTAAAAAAATTTGTAAAGCTTGCTGCCTAGAAGAGTTCAGCTATGCAGATTTCCATAAAAATTGCACAATAATTAGGCTCAACAACAACTTAATAAAAACAAGTGTTGAAACAGTGAAAACACTACCTTCACTGCAATAATAGAGTTATCAAGAAGAGGAAGCATATTGGGATAATTGAAAAGATATGGGACATGTATCTCTTGTTTTATTGACTGTAATTGCTCGCTAGTTTGGGTCAATACCTTCTTTAAAGCATAGATTCCATTCTCTACAAAGACAATAAAACTTACTCTAAAAACTATTCACATTCAAATGGTAGTACTGGAATATTATACATACTATAAGAAAAGACTTCATTTCAAGCCAGGACTATGGTGTGTCAAGGAAAGGCTAAGATCTTTCATTTCTTATTCAATGACTCAAATCAAAACGGGGCATTACAAGAAGAAATGCATTGAACTCTCTTCATTTTCTTTGAAAAGAAGACACCAAGACAGACCTAAGATGCCTTTCTTGAGGAGATTTTATGTAGTTAGAATTTTTTGATGAGCCATTAACCAGAAGAAAAAATCAGTATTTGAATGTATACTAATGACCAAGGTTTGCTCCATTTGGGATTTGAGGAAATTTCCAGGGTCCTTTTACTGTGGAAAAGGGTATATCCTTCTTTAGCTATGTAATGGCCTGCATATTTCCTAGGTGGGGAAGTCCTCTGATTCTAAATGTATTGGATCCAATCCTTTAAGTTTTAACACAACCACATTCTAATCTAGATGCTTGGGTAAAACATAGACCTTCTTCTACTCATACTTTTTTTATTTCCTCTTGTTCCAAAGCTCTAAAAGAGCAATGACCTATAGAAAAAAGTAAATATTATGCACCATAGATGAATGGATGTAACAATGGATCATACACAACAATATAATCAAGGGGTTGGAATACATGATATATTGTTGTCATGGTTAGAGTTATTATATATTTCAACCTCTTACCAAAGACATTTTTTCTTTTTTTGTTGGCATCAAGTTATGTGAGCTTCTTCTACCTAGAGAGGTGTTTTGTTAGGCTACACAATGTTGTCCTAATTATATTTATAGTGTTTTTTCATAGATGGGATTTTGCAGTTGCATTATGTGTGTTGTATGTTGGCATGTACCTATTGTAAGATGCTGAAAAAGTATTATGTTCACCTATCCTAATGTTGCCATCTACTTCATTTTTCCTGCTTTATTTTTTATTGCTTGCTATGGGATAGAGCTAATGCATGTAATATAAGCATAAATAATGATCCTAGAAATGGATGGAAGTAGAAAAGGAAAAGACAAACACATGCATGAATCAATTTTTAGCTTAGGATTTCTATTCATGGCATTAATAGCTATGAAATATGATGTCGAAAAAGTATTATGTTCACCTGTCTTATTGTTGTCATCTGTGATCATCGATCCTACATTGTTTTTGATTGCTTGATATGGAACAGACCTAATGCATGCAATATAAGCATACAGAATGATTCTAGAACTAGATGGAATTAGAATTGGAAAAAAATACTTGCTTGAATTACTTTTCAGCATAGGATTTCTATTTTGTGGTATTAATAGCTGCAAAATATGCCATGCAGTCCTTGGTCATATCATAATGGAGGATCATGGCCAACACTTCCTTGGCAGGTACCATCTCATCCATATTTACAGCAGTCGTTACTCTTGAAGGTCTGGTGTTCTAACTTGTGTTTCTGGATGCAATTTACTATTACATGCATAAAAATGGGGAGGTCAGATCTAGAAAGTAAAGAAGTAGAAACTGCAAAGAAGAGGATTTAGAAAGACCGGTGGCCAGATTATTATGAGACCAAAACAACGATATTTATTGGCAAGTAGGCTCGACTGTACCAGACCTGGTCAATTGCTGGATACCTTGCTACCAATTCATTCCTACCTAATCCATAGATAGCATGTATATTGGCATGTGAAGAGGACCTTGCCCTCATGGAAGGATGTTCTTGTCCCATAAGTGCCATCCCTCATAGAAAATGTTCCTGAAATGCAATGCAAGCACAGTCATGCATTCTTGTATAGAAATCTCCCAGGAAAAAAATTCTTTGCTATTTATTAGCTAGAATATACATTTATCAAATTTAACCCAATTTGTAGAGGAATTACAAGCCCTCTAGCAGTATTTTAAATGCTAGAAGAGAGATTTCTCTCTTTCGGGTAACTGTAATTAAATGTAATGTTAAAATCATCAAAATTTGTTTGAAAGGAACACTCCCAACACCATTCCTTGTAACCTTTTTATACGAAACAATTTGGATGTCGAGAGCTCATTTTATCAACAGGATTTATAACAAATTGTGCAGGTCTAAATCCTGCATGTAACAAACCCAACAACTTCATATGGAACTCAGAAGCTAAAAAGAGTGATGGGATTTTAATGCAAGGAGTACCACAATATGTTTAGAGATCTGGTGGAATGATTTGCAACAATCCTTTCTTATTGAAAGTTCCACTTGCACATTGAACACTTTGCAACAAGTTTTTCTTTGTTTGATTTAACTGATTCATGATATCATCACATTCCATGTTCTATACAAGGCTCAATTTAGTCACTCGATGCTTAGGAAATTCAGTGTAAAGAGAAAAAAAAGAGGGCCTGTATTCTAGAGTTTTTTTTCTTTTATTTGGATGTTTTATCATGACGTGAATATAGATTTTCAATTCTATTCAGTACACATCTCTTGTTACTTGTATCATGGAAATGAAGGCAACAAGGATTGGAAAGAGTAGCAGTGAAAAACCATGTCCAATCCAATCTGTATCCTTATTGTATACAATCCATTGTATTTGGTTTTTGTACCATGTCCAGTATGGGGATAGAGATGTCCAAGATCAAATTAGTACACACGAGGCTTGAATATATCTCTATAATGATGGAACTCAAGGGAGCATAGTGGACAGGTAGGGCTTTTGATGGCAAATCTTGTTGGGAACTCCTGTAGGGTTTCAGGCTCTTCGATCCCACCCTTGGATGAAAAAAAAAATTATGCAGTATTTTCAAGATGAAGCTGAAACATGATTCCCCTTTATGTAGAAGGCTTCCCTGGAGGAAAACACCCGAAAATCAATTATTGAAACCTAACTATCTAATTTTGTATAATCAATTTTTTGTGTAGCTACCCTTCCCTTGTCGAATGCTTACTAAAAGAGATACGTGATTACTTGTTTAATATATTAAGGCTGCAACCTTATATGCCATCATTATAAAGTAATTTGTGATCATTTTGATTGGATTCTGTGGATGGTCTCATATTCCCAGAGAACTAGTGCAGAGAGAGGTATTTTGAAGGTGTTTCTCAGCATTGCCAAGATTACTGCTAATTATGTAGGAAGCACCGATTTGTCAAGTGAATTTGAAGTGAAATGATTGCAAGACATCAATTGACTGATACAATTTCAGATCTTTTCAAAATGATCCAGAATTTTGAATTCAGAGATGCACCATCAATTGATATTTGATGGTTTCTCATTTTAGTTGTGTATCTCATCTAACACTTGCAATTTTGTTTTTCTGTTAACAAATGCTTTTGAAATTTATACTTTGTTGTGTTTCAGTAGTGGAATATCAGTCTACTCGTTAGGTTAAATTCCAGGTACAAGTCCTGGGTGATTATGACATAAGAGTATGCACTTAGCCAAATGAAAAATAGTTGTAATTACAGATTCAAATTTTTAAGGGCCATCGTATTGATAAAAATAGGCACCTTGTCGACCTAACGAATTCAGGCCAATTGTAATCCTCTTGCAGCGTAGTGGGGGAGACACCTATTGGTCCATGTTCCAATAATGAATTGGAGGGAACTGGGACAAAATAATATATGAGAGTCTATAAGAAGTTGCATCCCATATATTGTTATTCTTTAAAGGGGCAAAATGAAGTGAAGACCCTTTTACTGCAGGTTAAAGTATATGAAGCAATCAACCATGAAGAAAGAGCAGCAGGTGAGCATCAAGAATAAGGATTTAGGTCAGACATAATGTCTTTGATGTCATAGCCTATGACCAGTGCATCAAGCCTGAACTCTACACCTATTTTGTGCCTCCTCCTGTGCACATAGTTTGATCTGTTCTCCAAAATACTTGCAAATAAAGAGTCCTGGGAGGGTTATTCCATATCTCATTTCTCATTATAGATGGAGGGAGGATACACTGTTTAAAAACCATAGATCCAGTATCCTCGCCTCAAACAAGTTATTTCGTATAATATGGACGAGATAAACCTCTTCGCTAGGAAAATTGATTTTATGGCCATTTCCCAGAAACCAATCCTTGTTTTTTTAAGCCGGATGATACCCTCACTCGTGCTTCTGGTTTCAAAACTAGGGCCTTTACCTTTCAGACTGTCTCTTAGACCTCCACCTCTACTTTTGGTGGTTCTGATTCAATAGGTTCAATTGGTAAAGCTCTCACCTTTACGCCCATATTCATTTCTTCTCATGACAGACAAGGATATTCATTCTTTCTGGTCTACCACTCACTTTAGTCTGTCGCTTCATCCAGGTGGATAGCAAGATTCAGCCTTTCTGGCTGGTGAGCAGGCTTTGATCAGGGTGCTTTAATACATGTGAGATTGGCCAAATCATGGGTGTATTCGCAGCCGTGCAGGGCCAACTTTATGCCCAGCCAGCATATGCATGCATATTCACATAATAAATACAAGACAGAAGCAATTTCCACCTTAAAAACACAAAATTGCATCTGCTGCTTGGGTTTAAACACTAATATTTGATATAGGGTTTGATTTCTTATGCAGGGTTTCAGAGAATCTCGGTGCAGAAACCAGGTTTTGCAATTCTAGGATTAAGAAGAAAATATCAGCACATATTGGGAAATAAAAAAAGATGCCAATAGCCATTGCAATTGGCGCAATGGAAACCAAACCCTATGAAAATCTATAAACATTCACACAAACCCTTGGATGATAATAATCAGGGATTTAAATAGGGCACAAGAAGTATATAATTTGATGTGGCAAATGCAAATAATAGCAACAACATACATCGCAGGGAAAACAAATGGGGATGAAAAATAGACTGGCGTACCTTACCAGTCCATGCTGGAAACCCCTTGACCTTGGTGAGCACAAGATCTCCGAGCCTCCATTGTATGAAAGCATATGTTTTTCCTTCTAGTCTTTTAGATGGTACCATGTCATAAAACCCTCATGGTAATGGAAAATGTAACCCTTATTATTATTCCTATCTGGCATACCTTAAACAAGAATTATACCCTCTAAGTCCTCCTCTTCCACAATTTCCATAACACCATTAATTTTCCCCTGCCCCTGACGCAAAAATAGTGTCAATGTCTCATAACAATTGGTTAACTGTTAAATTATCGATTAATATTTTACAGTGGCAATATTTTTAGTGGCTCCTTGGCAAATGAGGAATGGGCTCACGATGGAATCCGTTGGCCGCAGGTTTCGACCTTTGTTTGTGTGGCAGTAATAATTAATAGAAAGCCAAAGAATAAAGAATGGAACACCGCGATCTTAATTGTGAGGGTCTGCTCAATCTCGACAAAAATGAAACCACCACGCCCATGGCCATGGTCGTTCATTACAAAATAAATTTTTTATTCTTTTTGTTTTTTTATAATTTTGATTTATATAATGTATAAGTAAATAATAAGTTTATATATTTAATTATATTAAATCATATGAACTGTATATATTTATTTATATTAAATATTTTAACATAGGAAATATAGTAATATATTTATATTAAATATATATTATTATTATATTTACATGTTTTATCATTATTAAGGTGAAAGTAGTTTATATATCATAAAGGTGTTTATAAACTAGCATACCCCTAAAGCAGGGGTAATGAAACACTAGAGAGAACTTTGATATGTTTTAAAAATGAGAGAAAGTTGTGTAAATAATAAGTTTATGTGATGAAAGAAAGTCTAGGAAAATAAGTGAAAATAAGTTACATCAAACTTCTAAATCACCACATAAGTGAAAATAAGTTTCCTACAAAAAGATTTTGTGCATAAAGTTTTTAAATTTGAAAACATTCGGTGAATAAGTTGATGTTTTCTCCTTAATCCTTTGAATGCAAATGGAATCTTACAATGCAAAAAAATTCAAAAATCCAAGGGCAATAGTTATAGGATTTTTTCCAAGTTTTAGGTAGCTTTAGAGAACCTCGAAACCCCTGGACGTGGAGGAACTGTACCTTTGAAATCGAGACCTGACCCAGACGTGGAGAGACTATACCTTTGAAATTGAAACTTGAACTATTTGCACAAGCGACACCATTTTTCATGTAAACCATTCGCGTGGGTCCTCTTATAATCTCATGTATTGAAGATCATTGAATGACCAAATAAGGTTGACAGGTAAAGAAAATATTTTGTTTCAAGTTTTTAATATCCCGATTCAATCTTCGTATTGAATATTGATAGTATATAGTCAAGATGTCCATTAGTAGCTTATTGTCCAATTTTCATGACGTAATGAATGCAGAAACCAACCCCCTTCCACGCACATATTGTAGCTCATGGGGCACAAGTTTTTATAGACGTAACAATTCCATTGAATTTATTTTTACCTTTTCTATTCGCTACACGTAAAGGAAAATGCATGGTTCCCTTCGCTCCTTGTGGATCCCAAAACCTTCACGATGGAATGTGGAGGCCCTCTGAGTCGTAAGCTTTGATATATGAAATTGAAAATTACAATCCAATGAACACAAAGTCATTTTCTTATTGTTATATTTCTTTTCAAAATAACTAATATAAATATGACCGCTCATTAGATTCCCATAAACCTTTCTTCAACCTTCAGACTCGCATAAGTTTTTCTTTATTTTTCAAGTTATGAAACTTTGGTTAGCTTCATTAGTAGAGCTCATTACTGGATAAAAAAAAATAAAAACCATGGCGACGTCTTAGCCTGTTGATTTTTTAAATCCCAACCAACCTTCAAATCATCCATGTGTTTTCCAGCGGTAATGTCTTTCTAGCTCACGGATTTTGGGTTAGTTTTAGTTTTATTCTCCCTGAGTGGATATTTAATTTTAATGATCAATAAAATTCTTTTGGTGCTTGCGATACCATTGGCATTTTACAGGATTTTCTTCAAAATTAAGCGAGAATTTATATCATGCAGATCGATGTTGAACGGACCCAAACAGTTTCTGATGGTGGGATCGCTTTTTGCATTTTGGAGGAATCACAGCAGGAAATCATAAGGGTACGTCGAGATGCTTACAAATTCCCCCATGCAGACCATCTTGGTGGAGCGCTTTGGGGGAATGTGAACGGTAAAAGCATCATTCCCTAAAGAAGATTGAGAAAAGAAATGAAGCATTTTGTTAAACTTCATAGATTTCCTTCAAAAACTGTAATTGTGGACTATTCAAAAATAAAAATACTAGATGAGCGAGAGTTGAAGGGGCATTTAGTGAGATTGCATAAATATATTGAAGGTACACCGATATCAGAGAACCAATGGACAAAAATATGGAAGAGAACGAATTTAGTTCACATAAATTTTTCTTTCTTTTTCAAGTTCTGCAAATTTAGTTAGCTCCAATTCTAGAGCTCATTGTCGAACAAAACTTTTTTCAAACCATGGTGGTGACCTGGCCTGTTGATTTTTAAATCCCAACCAACCTTCAAATCACCTGCATTTTTTCAAACACAATGTATTTTTGTCTCACGAAGTTTGGTAAAAACAGGTCGCTTGTGGCCCTGACGAATTCAAACCAATTGTAATCCTCTTGGAGATAGATAGAAGGAAATTTCCACCTTAAAAATCAAAAACTTGCATCCATTGCTTGGATTTAAACACTAATATCTGATATAAGGTTTGATTTCTCATGCATGGTTTCAGAGAATCCCCGTGCAACAACAAGGTATTACAATTATAGGATTAAGAAGAAAACATCGGCGCATATTGGGCAATCGAAAAAGATTTCCGATATCCATTGCAATCGACGCAGTGGAAATGAAACCGTATGAAAATATGTAAACATTCACACAAACCCTTGGACGACAATCGGGTATTAAAACAGGGCACAAGAAGTATATAATTTGATGTGGAAAATGAAAATAAAAAAAACAACATACATTGCATAAATCAAATAAGCGAAAACAAATGGGGATGAAAAATATACTGGCGTACCTTAGCAGGCCATGCCGGAAATCCCTTGACCTTGGTGAGCATAAGATCTCTAAGCCTCCATTGTCTGTAGGCAGCAAGAGCCTCCATTGTCTACGGGAAGCTATTTTGCATCCTCGTCTTTTAGCCGGTGCCATGTCGTAAAACCTTGATGGCAACAACAAACGTAACCCTTATTATTATTCCTGACTGGCATACCCTGAACAAGAATTATACCCTCCTAGTGCTCCTCATTCACATTTTCCATAACACCATTAATTCCCAGACACCACAATAGTGTCAATGCCTCTAACAATTGGTTACCTATTAAATTATCGATTAATATTTTACAGTGGCAATATTTTTGTGGCTCCTTGGAAAATGGAGGAATGGGCTCACGATGGAATCAACTGGCCGTAATCAATAGAATAAAGAATGGAACATCGATTGCAAGTGAAGATTGTGATGGATTTTAACCATTTTGATGGTCCGGTCAATCTCGACCCAACCCATTTATATCTCAACATTTAACATATCCACCGTCCCATTGATATATAATTTCTTCTTTGGCATGTTTATGTATAACCAATAGGGAGTTTAATACCCTCCCAACCACATAAGATTTCATCTCTTCTTCTTAAAGTTGTATTTTCTTTTATTTTTAAAACTAATGAGAAAAAAAAGCAAAAAGGTAAAAATTTAACGATATAGATTTAAGAAAATTAGAAAAGAAATCGACTGTTATATGGATGTTTTCACCATAACGTCATGTCTGATGTGTTGTCATGGGCCCTAGTCTATAATGTCATCTGTATGTGAGAAATCTTTGGCTTACAAGTAAGAAATGGTCATTTCAAGCTTTGTGCAACCAAGAATAATTATCATTGATTGGGCTATATTATCAAGTCAAAACATAACGTCTAAGGGTAAGGGGCTCATGGGTCATGTGTGATGCCCTAGACCACCTCAAAGGCCCTATATACTACATAGATAATATTTAGCCAATGAGTAATATATGTCGGTCATTTTGAGGTTTGACACACCAAGTATGGCTTATAGTCCCTAGGCCATAATTTGATGTGAAAAGATTTATTGGGCCAAAATATTTTTTCCTTAGGGCTCATGAACTATGTGTGGGCCCTTAGGCCACCACAAAGCCCTATAAAGGGAATATTGGCATGAAAGAATGATATAGTACCTCTTTTATGAATTTTTGTTAACCATGGATATTTTTTGTAACTTAAGCAATGGCAAGGTCAAAAGACATAGCCTTAGGCCATAACATTTGCATTTTTCCTATAAGAAAAATATGGTCATAGAATATTCTACACAGAGCGTAACAGAAAAATAGGAAAATACAACAATGATGGAGAATCCTTTGCTTGTCCTTAGAAATCATGCTACTTAACATAAAATTATAAATAAGCCACATGAGTTGATTCAATACCCAATTCTTTCCATCTTCGGTATTTTGATTCAATCCCAAATTCTCTCCATCTTCAATGATCCTATTGAAGGAAAATGCATTGATTTCTTTAACGGAATGTGGAAGCTGGAAGCTAGGAGGTCATCCAGAGGCTCCATGAGAAAGAATTATCATGAATGGTACTTGATTTATATGTGGTTCGACAGCCACTTGTTATAAATCCAAAGCTTCACAGTGTTGCATGCCCAATCCATTAGTCCCTATAACAGAACAGGCTCACCCGATTCATTCTCAGCATCCAATGATCGTATGGATTTGACCCCTTGTCCCCATAATTTATTTACCCTCGTATATTTTGAGGTATGGCTACTCATATTAGGTCTCCTGGCTGGGTCTCATCCTGCCTAGTCCTAATTAGTCCATCTATGTGAATCCCTCTCATAAAACATAGCTGTAAATACCAATCTATAGTAATACAAAAGCCAATCGCGAGATAGCGATCTAAATTTTGATGACCTAGCATCAGTAGCACCACCAACATAGGTATATATTATATAGTATCTGAGAGAGCATCATATAAGACAGAGACAGTAGAGGCATCAACAACGGTAGAGCAGCTAGTTTACTTTGATCCATCCCCAAAACCCAGGCTTTGAATGGACTGGCCTGAGAATCAAGACACCCACGTTGCTAACTGGGTGCCTTGAGAAGTCCTCATGGGCGGAATAATATTAAATCCTCTCATGGTCAAATTGGGGACGTACCAAATGGACCAAATTGATACTCATAACCTTGAATCCATAGATTGATTTTGCAGAAGCCCCTTTGGGAAATTGGTAGTTGTACATAGATCAATATTTGAAAAATCCTTCATTTTTTGCTTCGCCTCCCTATGAAACTTCATAGGTTTTAATCTATATTTTAATTTGTATAATGTATAAGTAAATAATATATCTATATATTTAATTATATTAAATCACATAACATATGAACTATATATATTTATTTATATGAAAACTTTTAACATATGAACTATAGTAACATATTTATATTAATTATATATTATTATTATATTTACATATTTTACCATTATTAAGGTGAAAGAAGTTTATATATCATAAGGGTGTTTATAAAATATTTACCTATTTTATAAATTCTATTAAGTATTATATTTACATTTATTACAAGTATAGTATGGATGGACTATGAATGTATGGATTTTAGCATAATTCCCTAAAATGAAGCATGTTTTGTTGGGAGAAGTAAAATGGGAACAATTTCAATATTATGTTTCCCTTGTGGTTTGAATTTTGTACTTTGGTGGGGTGTTTTAGAATAATCCCACTTGTTATGCATGCTTTAAATGGTAAACATATCCCATATGCTTTAAATGATGACGATGATGAACTAGATGACAATGACTGTGATGATGTTTTTGATGATGACGATGATGGAAATGATCATGATCATCATCATCATCATCATATTTGTCATTGTCATCATGATTATCACAATAGTCATCATCATTGGCATAATCATCATCCATGTCATCATCATCTCCATTGTCCTTGACATCATCATCATGATTATTGACATTTTCATCAGTTATTCATCATTACCTTTGGCATAAGAAATAGCATCTACCCAAAATATGTGATTAATGGAAAAGGGTCATGGAGGACACACACGATTTATGCATGACAAATAAAAACTTATTTTTTAAGATGATCAACATCATCATTTTCATTGTATTCATCATCATTGTCATTTTCATCATCACCATCATCATCATTCATTTCATTGCCATCATAATCATCAGAAATGTTGTCATTGCCATTATCCTCATCATCATCATCATCATCATAATCGTCATCATCATCATCATTTTCATCATTCTCCTCATTATCAACAACATTATCATCATCATCATAACAATCCTCAATATCATAATCATTATCCTCATTTTCATATTCAACATCTGGGTGTAAAATTGGATGCAAAAGTGGATAAAAACATGGATGCAACAAAAGTAGGTGCAAAAGTGGGCGCATAATGGGGTGCACCAAAAATGGATGCAAAAGGTGATGCAAAAAATGATGCAATCATGGAAGAAAAACATGATGAAACTTAGTGGCGCAAAAGTGGATACAACCATGGATGTAAAATTGGATACAAAATTGGATGCGAAAGTGGATGTAACAAAAGTAGATGCAAAAGTAGTCGTAACACCCAACGCAAAACCCAATGAAAAAGTGGATGCAAAAATGGATGCATAAAGAGATGTAATAACTAATGTAAAATTGGATGCAAAAAAAGATGCAAACATGGATGAAAAAGTTGGAGCAAAAGTGGGTGTAAAAGTAAGCGCAAAAATGGGTGTGAACTGGGACGTGACAAAAGTGGATGCAATAGTAGATGCGAAAAAAGGCGTAAACATGGACGCAAAATGGGATGCAAAAAGGGATGAAAATGTGGGTGCAAAAGTGGACGAAAAAATGAATGCAAAAGTGGATGCAAAAATGGCTGAAAAAATGAGATGCAAAACTAGAATCAAAATAGGATGTAAACTTGGTGCACGAAGGGATGCAAAAAAAGAAGCAGAAGTGGATGCAAAAGTGGGTGTAGAAAAGGATGCAAAAGTGGATTAAAATAAGGGCGTAAAAGTTGAGGCAAACATGGGCATAAAAGGGGGAACAACAAGAGTAGATGTACAAACTAGCCGCAAAATTAGGTGCAAACTAGGCTCAAAACATGTCGCAAAACCTAATCCAAAACTTGGCGCATAACCAGGTGCAAAACCTGATGCAAATTACATCACAATTTTCGCCATATTTAGAAAAAGGACGCAAAAAACACCTAAAATAGCACCAACCCATGAAATTGCTCCATTTTGTCCAAAAAATGAAGAAAAATACATTGAAAGATGGTCTAGATGCAAAAAGAGATGCTAAATCCAGTTTTTGTTGTAGTGAAGCTATTTTAAAGCTGTCTTCATCTCTAATTCTAACTTGATGATATCTAGATCATAAATCAATTTTCGAGAACACCGTGGCTCCATGTAGTTGATCAAATAGATCATCAATGTGAAGTAGCGGGTATCTGTTCTTGATAGTCATCTTATTTAATTGACGATAATCTATGCAGAGTCATAGAGTTCCACCCTTTTTCTTAACAAAGATGACAGGTGCCCCCCAGGGAGACACACTGGGTCGAATATAATTCTTGTCAATAAGTTCTTTTAATTGTGAATTAATTTCAAGTATATTCATCCGATAAGGGGCCTTTGAGCTGGGTACTGCACCAGGTACCAGCTCAATGGTAAAATCTAGTTCCCTTTTTTGGAGGCAGTCCCGGAATTTCTTCCGAAAACACATCTGCACAATCCTTTAGAACTGGTATATCTTCCAACTTTAATTTCTCTATGTTGTTTCAATTTTCCTCATTGGTTACTGTTACTGCATAAGCCTTACAACCTTTCCTAACAGCTCTTTTAAGCTGCAGAGCAGAAATCTACCTTACAGTTGTTTTCCTTGGGATTCCCTTTACGCTTATTGGGTTTCCAACATTATTTATACAAGTAAAGGTTTTGTCATAGCAATTTAAGATTACCCTATACTGCTCTAACCAATCCATACCGATTATTATGTCATATGAACCCAGAGGTAGTACATTAAACTTCACAAAAGTTTCAAATTGATCCATAGTTACTACACAATTCTTTACAAAACTAGTTACCTTCCTCTTTGCACCAGTAGCTAACTGAACCAACCAAAAACTTACAAAATTTTCAACAGGAAGTTTACACTTTTCTACCAAATTAGGTGAAATATAACTTAAAATAGCTCATGGATCAATTAAAATATCTATAGGTGTTTGGTTTATCTTACCTTCTACTTCCACCATGGAAGTTTGATAGTCTGCTTGTCGATTCCCCAAAGTTGCATTGATCCTGGGCATAGTCCTTGCTAAATCTCCAACAGCCATCTCCTCATGTATGGTATGGATATTACTGATAGTATTTTTTTGATTGGGACAGAATGAGGCATAATGTGGACCATTGCATTCCCAACACTTTACGGGTTCTTTTCGTTCAAATTTCTGTGTAATTACTGTGATTATTAGCAGGCTCTTTATTTTTTTTATTGTTCTATGAATTATTATTATTCCCCTGGAAATTCTTATTAGCAAAATTTTTGGCATTATTATTTTTAGAATTCCGATTAGGCACAAACTCTTTCTTCTTTTGATCATAATTATTATTCTTTTTGGCCTTCCAGTTGGCCATACTCTCCTTTTTTTTATTATGTACATAACAAAAATTTGATTCCCTCATAGTTTCTTCCAGGGTTTTTGGATTGTCATACTCAATCCTATCCTTTATGTGATAAGGTAAATAGCTAAGAAATCGGTGTACCTTTGGTTTTTCATCCACAAGGTATGGCACATACCTAAGCAGACTTAAAAACTTACTGTTCAAATCTTTCATAGTCATTGTACCTAGTTTTAGCTCATAGAATTCTTTAGCCCTTTCTTCATAGTATTGTTCAGATAAAGATTTCTTTTTAAAATACTTTTGGAATGTGCTCCATATTATGTTCTTCTCTCTTATACCTTTCACTCTCTTTAAATCTTGCCACCATATATCAGCTTTCCCTGTAAGATTGTAAATAGCCATTCTAGCCTTTAATTGGTTAGAATAGTTATAAATATGGAAGTACTTCTTCATCCCGGATAACCAGGATTCCGCTTCCTCCCCCTTTTTGGTTTCTCCATTAAATTTTGGTGGCTTGATCTTTTTAAACTCTCCAGAAATTTCCTCATAAGGTTTATATTTTCTTTTTCTAGTATGGTGGTTATCCTCACTACTATCACTAGTATAATGAGAATTGCGTTGATCACCAGATACTTCGGAAGATGAGCTACTTTGATTTTTAATCTGTTTAGTATTTTTATACTTATGTTGGTAACTTATATATTCCGAATTAGCTCTTTTACCCCTTCCCTCAGTATGAAATCTTTCTATTAGGATCTAATTCAGCTCCTCCTGAGCTCTCAGAATCCTCTCATTTTCTTTTTTAACAGATTCCATTTCAGATTTTAGTTCTTTTACTATTTGTAAAAGTTCTGAGGAATTAGTGGTTATGTATTCTTGTATAGGTTCTCTTTGTAAATTATCTTGTTCAGTATAGGGAGATTCCTCTCTCGCATATTCCTCCTGTCTTTCCATACCTGTTGTTAAACTCAGAAACAAATTTCTCTGTTGATAACATTAAAAGAAAACAATATCAGTAAAATGATTTAAATTCACTCTTTTATATAAGCAAGTTGAGCTTCCTTAAGGCCTAGTGTTTGAACCTTGTGCTCTGATACCACATGTCATAACCCCAAAATTTCATAAAAATTTTAAATTTTTAGAGTAACAGAAAATGTCTAAATACGCAGTTTAGTAACTGCTAGCGGTTAGCGAAAAATGAAACAGTTTATCAATTTGTATTAATTAGTTTCAAAATACAAATAACTAATACAACTTTAATTTTTATAAGTTATATGAGGATGACTTGCATTTAGATTGCTTCTAGCTGTACTAATAAATTTACTTTTGGCAAGTAGGTGAAAAAATATCTTTGAAATTCGGGGCTTACTTAGCATTATGCTAACTGAGATGGACTGTTGGTTCATATAGGTTCAGCAGGTAACAAATGATCAAGTGGGAGTTTATTTTGTATGATAGCGATAATTATTTCTGTAGCATGTTAAGATGCTAGTAAATAAATTGATTATTTAAAAGCAAGGCTCCGATGAGGTAAAGTAATTTTCTTTCATAGTTTTGGTTCTAAGAGAGTATTCATAGTTTAGCCATGAATATTGTTATCCTTAACATACTTAGTTAAACAAAATAGATTCTCCCCGTGAGCTTAGAGCTCAAGCTCTTGACATACAATTACTTTTATTGTAACATGATCTTACTACTATTCCCATGTTTAATGCTCAAATGCACTGCTTTTATGCATAAATATACTACTATGATATTCAAAGGTAAAGTTTACCAATAGATTTTATATCTTTACTTCAACTCTTCTTTACTAGTCATGAAGATTATCAACTTGTTGATTGTATGCAATTATGCTTACCCTTTTACACTGCTAAATATCAAGTTATAAACTTCGATTCCTAAGTTATCACCATACTACAAGTATTATTGTAAAAATACAATATCACATCATTTTTATAATATACCAAACTAATTTCTACTTGTATCCTTAGGTAGTTTTACTACCTGGTAATTTCCATGATATATTATATGTTTGGTTCTTTATAAATACAAAATTACTAGCTCTAGAGTATGGTTGACCTTAAGTAATTTGATAATTCATCTCACGGTGGAATATTATCAACAACCACTTCCATAAAGTCAAATCTAAAGGTACAACACATTATTAGTTTTATTCTTATAGTTTACTGACCTAAAACATGGTTTACACAATTGTAGGATGGCCATTTGTAATGTTACCACACTATATTGAGTTGTAGTTTATAATAACTACGATGGAAATTTTACTACCTAAAAACTTCTATCCTAAGGTCGACATCAAAGTAGAAACATTATAAATAATGTTCCTATATTATGCTAGATTTAAGCAAAGCACAAACAATCGAATAATTGACTTTATAAGCAATAATATGAACCATCCAAAAGGTCGTTGGAAAAGTAGACATGAGAATCAAGATTATCAACATTATACTATGGTTGAACTTCGTGATTATATTATTAACAAGTTTTATACACCTTTCATCTATAGTCGAAGATATAGATTAATTATCAGCAATGATAGAAGGCCTTAATGCAATCGATTTGCAAATGATATATGCTTTTATACAATAGTCGATTGCATGGTTTTTAATTATGGGCAATTATAAGTTTATATTTCATAGTGCAGAGTTGACTATAGACATGACCCTCGCATGGTTAAATAATTTGGGAGGGCACGTCGTATGACCTCCTCCATGCATTAGCGACTTAAAAGGAGTGAAAACCCTATCCTTTGGCATTTGGCTCCGAGGGTTGCGTCGTCCTGTAGGATGCACTGTGTAGTTTCATGCGGCCATGAGAGGTTGTTCCTTCTCTTTGCTTGCTCTGTAGCTTGTATTTGAAGCTGAGTGGTCTCGATACCAAGTCTTTTAGTCTTGATTTCTCTTCGGTGTGAACAATACTGTGCGAGTGGTCTTTTCTTAATCACTTGCTTCAAGGCCTGTGCATGGTTTTAGATATGTCATTACTTGTTCCTTGCCACAGCTTTGTGGATTTTTGAGTTTGTTTAAAATTTCCTCTGTCACAGGGTCGGCATGAGGGTTTGTTTGCTCCTCTGTGAATTTCACTTACGTTGGTGACTGTTCCTTCACGACTCGACTTTCTTCTTACTCGCAGGTAATATTTAATTTTTAAAATGAAAATTTCTTTTGTCGAAAGTATTATTTAAGCTAGGGTTTATATTTATGAGCTGAGTCTTGTTTTAATGCTCAGAACTGTGCTCTTTGCAGTATCCTGCAATGGCTCCAATCCTTGAGTGGAAATAACACAACCAAAAGCTTCGGTGCACTTCATGGCCTCCAACCAGTAAGCCCTGGTTTCGATGTGGGTTTTCCCTACTTACGATAAGGGTTGTTGGAAGAAATTTACAGTAAAAGGAAGCATGGCTTCGGTTTCTTCAATGGTTAAAATGTTTAGTTTGTTATAACTCTAGTTTTAGGTTTAAAACCCTTGTGGTGATTGCTAGGTAGCTCCGGCTCTTGAGACATGATATGCATTTGGTGTTTGGTTAACACTTTAGCCCTGTGGCTTGATAAAGTAATACAGTTGGTTTAAGAAGATAATAATTTCTTTAAGCTTTGTTTTTTATATAATCTCTGTCTCGTTTTCTCCAGTTTTACCTTTACATGTGGACTGTTGTTTCGTTCACCTGTTAATAATGTATTTAATTTACTACTAAAAGATTTATAACTATGTTTTATTTTAACGAATAAGACTATGGTGAGTCTAATTGCATAGTTCATAGTTTTCTTTTTATTTTTATTACACAGTTAACAATGCAACTGGTTGTATTTCATACAGGATTATTTTGTATTTGAATCGAATAGCAGAAAGGGTTTCGACCCTTGGGTTCTCACAAGATATAAGCCTGTCTGGATTTAAAATTTTTATAATGCATATATATATATATATATATATATAATTTTTAGTTTATTTTGTTTATTATTTACATATACATTTATTTGATTTACTACTCTGTAAGTTATATTTATTTTGAGCTCTGTAAAGAAAACAATGTTAACTCTAGAACTCTGTTTATTTTACAAAAACAAAGGGTTTATATATGAAAACCTAATATAGTTTTATTAAGTTAATAATTAAGATTAAGTTAGTCTTTAAATATTGTTTTGTTATTAACTTGTTTATATACTTTCTTCAATATCAGTTATTATCTCCTTTAAGACTTTTATTTCCTATCAGTGTACTAATACTGTGGTACTAGTGAATTTTACTATTTATTTTACCTGTATTTTCGTTTAGTTAGTCTAAGTAAAACAATAAATATATGCAAACCATAACACTGCTTTTTCATTGCATTCTTTAAACGTTGAAATAAAATCTATTATGTTTACCTACATATACAAGAATCATATCTACTAATTTCATTCTCATAAAGAATTATTTTATTTAGTTTAAAACAATCTTACTGTGCTAGAGTATGACCCGGTTTTCAGGAGTGGAAAAACACAGCTTAGAAATTTAATTCTATCTATTTCACTATTTCCCAAACCATTTTCATTTCTACAAATAATCTAAAAAAAATACTGAATCTAACATTTCATGAAACTCTGAACTTTTAACATTCATGTAGCAAATAAACTAAGACTTATTTAACTAAGACAGTAAAATAAAATAGAACCTGTTGAGGACAAGACGACAACATCTTGAGGAGGTCGTTCCTCCCTACCAATCTCCTGGAGAGTGCTCAAACAACGCTTGCTCAAGACCCTTGATCATGTTCCTGGTCTTCTTAGCTGAGAACTAGGTGGAGAATGCAACTGGAAAAACCTCTATCACTTGACTGGTTCAACTACCTCAGTAATAACAATCTGATATCAGCAGTGTGATCTTCATCTTAAAACCTACAACTAGATCAATCTCAGCAGTTATCCCCTCAAACACTTTCCAAATTCCCCTCCATTGAATTTCTCTTGAGTAAATTCATTCACCATGAATGATCACTTCTCTAGAATGAGCAGCCTCAGCTCTCTTCAATGGGAAATTTTATAGAGATGCCTAGGTCTTCTGGGTCAGTTTTCATTAATTGAGCCACCTACTCTGATTCCACTTTCTTGGGGAATCATGACCACAAATATAGGGAGGTTTCCACCTAAAACAGTTGGAAGTGGTTGGAGGATGCTGCCACATGTCAGTTTGCTCTCCACCCAGTCTCCTCCACCAATTTGACCAGTAAACACTCTTTTAAGAGCTCTCCTAAGCTGTTGTCTCCTCATTTATTTATTTATAATGAAATATTCTAAATTTACATTAAATATTCTTGACCCCACTGGTCATCAATTACAACTTAGCATAAATGATTTAACACAATTTTCCTCAAATAATGTAAAATTGTTTTTTGCAAATTGGGGCATGTGACATTACTGATGACTCTAGGATTTATTGAGAGTAAAGCGGATTCCAACCTTTTCTTCAAGGTTGAAGGTGGAAGACCAATGATGCTCCTATTATATGTCGATGACTTGTGCCTGACAAAAAAGAGGAACTCATTAAAGTTGCAAGAAGTAGACTTGCTGCTGAGTTCAAGATGAAGGACTTGGGTATGATGTATTACTTTCTAGGCATGGAGGTGTGGTAGAATGTGGATGGAATATCCCTGGGACAAGGGAAGTATGCAGTAGAGATCCTGAAGAGATTCAGGATGATGGACTGCAAGGCCATGACCACACCTATGGCATCGAACCTGAAGCTATTGAATGTTGCTTCATAAGAGTCGGTTGATGCCATGATGTATTGTTAGATGATTTGTTTCTTGATGTACCTAACAAATACGATACCAGATATTTTCTTTGTTGTGAACACATTGAGACATGTTCACCTGATTTCTACAAAGCATATTCTGAGGTACCTAAATGGTACAGTTGATTATGGTCTCAAGTATGAGGTGAATCAGAAGATTAACCTAGCAGGTTATGAGGATTCAGATTAGGTAGACAGTGCCATTGATAGGAAGAGCACTTTGGGGTGTTGCTTCAGTATGGGATCAGGTGTGATCTCTTGGTTTGGTAGGATGGAGTCTTGCATGGCACTGAGTACAGCCGAGGCAAAAGATGTTGCCACTTGCTATTTGGGAGGTAGTTTGTTTCTTTTGAAAAATACTATTTGATTTGATTGATCTGACTTGCATTTTTTGTATGATGCAGAGAGGAGTAGTGAAGCTCCAGTTTGTGATCCAAATCCAGATCTCTCGAAAGAGGGAGTTCTAGCATAGCCGGTGAGACAGGTTGTCTGAGCATCAAATCCTAGCGAAGCTCGTAGGTTTCTCAAACGTAATCAGTCATGTAGGTTGTCCTTGGATGTAATCGGTCTTGGAAAATCTCATAGGTTATCCTTGGACATAATTGGTGCTGATGTGATTCTATGCTAGAAATGACCAGAGTGAAGTTTGAGTACTTCAGGGAGAAGCTTGGTGTTCTCCAGATCGAGTTTCCTTCCAAGGGGAAGTGATGAGTCCGTGAGCCCTTCTGACATGGTGAGAGGATTGGTTCCTTCCATGGTCAGATGTAAGTTCTATTCCCTTCTGACATGGTGAGGGGATTGGTTCCTTCCATGGTCATATGTAAGTGTTGTGCCCTTCTAACATGATGGAAGGCTGGGCTCCACATGGTCAGATGTAAGTGCAGAGATATTCTGATGTGATTGTGGGATGTGTTCCCACATGATCAGTGTAGATACATTCTAATGTGGTTGTGGGATGTGTTCCCACATGATCAGTGCAAAGACATTCTGATGTGATTGTGGGATGTGTTCCCACATGATCAGTGTAGAGCCATTCTGATGTGATCGTGGGATGTGTTCCCACATGATCATATATAAGTGCAAATATATTCTGATGTGATTGCGAGATGTGTTCCCACATGATCATATGTAAGTGCAGAGCCTTTCTGAAAAAATTAGGTCGGATGTAAGTGCAGATCCTTTCTGACAAGATGAGGTCTGATGTAAGTGCAGATCCTTTTTGACAAGATGAGGTCGGATGTAAGTGCAGATCCTTTCTGACAAGATGAGGTCAGATGTAAGTGTAGATCCTTTCTGAAAAGATGATATTAGATGTGAGTGTTGGGCCTTTCTGACATGGGTTTTGGATGTGTTCCCCCCATGGTCAAATGTGAGTGTCGGGTGTGCCTTTATGACATGGTTCTTGGATGTGTTCCTCCCATGGTCAGATGTAAGTGTTGGGCGGAACTTTCTAACATGGTTCATTCCATGGTCCTATATAAGTGATGAATATGATGAAGACCTACATGGAGGCTAGGCCTACAACCAGCATGAAAAAGGGTTGGCTTTGTAGAAATTCCTATGACGAGAAGAATTGAGAGATAAAACAATTTGATCGAGATAGAAAAATTAGTGATGTTGATGATCCAAACTTGATGTTGCTCCTGTGATGATCCGGACTTGATGTTGATCTAGTGATGATCCTGACTTGATGTTGATCCAGTGATGATCCGGACTTGACGTTGATCCAGTGATTATCCAAACTTAGGTATTGCAATAATTACCCACTTGCAACATCCTGTGTGATGCCCTATGAAAATAAACTATGGTTTCCACTTCACAATCAGTGGTCGGGTGGGACAGTTGTAAGTCTAGGATAACTCACATAGACAAGATATATCAAGAAAGTGATGTCACCCTGAGGAATTTTCACTTAATTGAAATACTATAATATGTTCATATCCCACAAAACAAGCAATAAGGGGTGTACCACCCTTAAGAATTCAGATTGACCTCGTGGTTAACGCATGTGTTAGAATCACTTTCTCGACATGCACTCTTTGCTACTAATGGATTTGATTTCTCTTTAATCAACATTAGTTTCAAAATTATATGGCCGAGGAAGTGTTAAATCTCCAATCTTATTCCAAGGCCCTATCATAATCTATGCTGGTGATATAAAAAATAATCTTGATCATTTTTAGACTAAGTGTTTTTTAGGGTAATTTAGTTAGTGTCGAGCAATGACGGTGAAATTGGTGGTGTTTGTGTGTCAAAATGTTGAACCAATCAAATGCACAATGCTAACTACTCATTCATTTATTTCAACAAAGTTTTATACTATGGAAGAGTAAGAGGTTCTTTGAGATCCTTGAAACATGTGAATTGAAAAATAGAATCACTTTTACAATTTTGAAAAAAAAATTATAAAGAAGTGATGTTTTATTGTCACAAATTATTAACTTCTTCCTTTCAAATAACTTTCCAATTTTTTAGCAAGTGTTCAAGAGGTTGGCTTCAAACATAAGATGTGTTCAATTTGCTTCAATTGTCACTAATTGGAAATGGAAAATGTTTAAATGTTCAATGTTTTTCCTATTTATAATAAGTCTCTCAAACGATGTTTAAATGTAGGATTATGATTCAATTTTGATTTTTCAATTGCATAATGCACTCTTTATGAATGTTTAATTTAATGTTCAAAATCGATGATTTGAAAATCAATGCAAAATTCTAAATATTTTTCAAAATTCTAAAACTGGCAAGCATTTACACTTGAGATCCACTTTCTCATTCACAGGACCGCCTGAAAGCACAAGTGAAAAGGATACTCATGGCTCCACAATATGCTTCGAAACTTCAAAAGATGCTTATTACACTTGAGATCCCTATTTTTGATTGACAAGTTCTCCCAAAAGTGTGAGCAAAGAGGATACACAGGACTCAAAAATATACTTCAAATCTTCAAAAGATGCTTATTACAGTTGAGATCCCTATTTCTTGTTCACAAGATCTCCCACAAGTGCGAGTGAAGATAATAGGTAGGGCTCAAGCACAACTTATCATAATAAATTTGAGAATGACAAACAAACTGCTCTAATTGTGCTTCAAGAAAATCAAATAAATCTATCCAAAAGAAAATTTTACTTGTTCAAGCCATTTTCTTATGTTTTGGAGGGAAAGTTTTTTGAATTTATCTTAAATGAGAGGTCCAATTTTTTTATTTTTTTTTGTTAATTTGATTTAATTGTTGGTTCTAACTGTGTCTTAACTGTGAAGAAGTATATGTAATTTCAAAATCAAAGGGCCTAAGGTTCATGAATTTAAAAAACATGTGGTGTTCTTCATTCCTAAATAAATTTTATTTACAAACAATGATTTAAAAGTACCAAATTAGTCAAAATATCACCCAATAAATATCACCTAATACACTCAGATCTACGCAAGTTTTAAAAGAAAATTTGAAGAAAAACACAAAAATTAATAATGAAAGTGATCTTTCAATATTTTCTAAAGCAAGTTCAAAGCCTCCCAAATTCAAATGAAATCCTTTCTAATTATCTCAATTATGATTCTAACATGTCCTAACAGTTCTATGGCTATCATTATAAGCTATGGAAATTCTATCTTCATCCCAATTAAAGGCCTAAAACATTGATTTAAATTTATTTCTATTTTCAATCCAAATGCATACAAATCTTTAAAATCTTTAAAAGATGTTCAAATATTAATAAAATTCGTTGAGATTAATATCTAGAATATTTTTTAGAGATTCCTAAGCCATCTCTATTAAAAAGAACCAACCAAAATCGTCAAAAACTGAAGATTCTATGTCGAAAATTTTCAAGAACCCATGACTTTCTCTTGTTGTGGGAGACTCATTATTGTATTAACACAAAGAGTATCACCAACACACTTAAGTAAGGTCAAAAGAGCTTCAATATGGGGCTGACATTCTGTGTAAGCTAACCAAGAGCGTTAGCAAGCTCAAAGCAAGAAACTTGAAGTTTTGGGCCCAAATTCACTTGAAATTAATGTTTCAAAGATAGATTCAGACCGGTTTTAGAATCCTAATATGAATTAAGGTGTATAATGAAATATATTAATCATGAATATAAATATATAAAGAAAATAAACACCCAAAAATGATGGGAAATCAAAAAATCAAGAATTAATCCTCAAGTTCCCCAGTGGAGTCAGCATCCTATTAGTGGAGTTTCTACAGCTGAAGCTATGTCTTACTCTATTATTTATATAGGGTGGATGAAGTACAATTGATAGAGATAAAAACCAATTATCACAATTAATATAATATCTTAAGCTTGCTTTCATAGAGTTTGAGAAGGGGAGGAAGAGATGAGAATACCTCTTGTAGCCTTGAAGTTTGATGGAGTTTCTCGATAGTTGATCTTGCATCCCTTTGAATCTCCGTCACACTTGAAAATATAACCACAAAACATCCTTCCTACTATCCTACCAAATAACCTTTAAGAAATTCAAACTAGATATACTTGCCTACCAATTCAAAATAAAACTTGGAGGGAAACCATTGAACAAGAATTTGGGGGGGGCGGGGGAACTGAATTAATTCATATTAGATGAAAATGAAGAAATACTTACAATCCTTTAAGGTTCATTCCTTCTCCTTTGTTTATACTTACTCCTCTACTATCCATGCCCTTAATGCCCATAATCATTTGTAGTAGAAAATCCATTTCTAGCCTTGAATTCCTCCAACATGCCTTTACTCTAATCTTATGTACTTTACTTCACCTCAAATTCCTTCCTTATATAGCATTGGGGTTTGTGCACCCAATTACTAACCATGAATGTGGGATTATTTTTTCATGAAATTTGATTATTTTCCTCAAAAAACCCGCTTTACATAGTTTTTCATGCATTTAACTTGATTTTTCAAGATTTTCAGGACAATTATTACACATGTTAGGTATTATTTCCACTATATGAGTTATGGAAAGTGGGTTTTCTCCCTTAAGTGGTCATGGAATTTTCATCTCTAGATAAACCTTTGTCTTCAATCATCTCCTTCTTTATGGAGGCAGTGGTCAGATGAGATATTAAAGCTCTCAATTATTCCAAAATTATGATATTCATATTGCAGGAGAAATAAAAATATGCTTTCAGACCATCACTCTCAAAGGTGTTAATTTTATTGTTAAAACTATTGCAAGTGGTTTGTATCACTTCTTCTTATCACCTTCCCATTGTTGGATTAATCTTATTACTGAGAGGGTGGTGAACTAGTAATTATATCCCAAATATGTATATTATTTATCTATGTCAAATTTTCACCAATAAAAAATTTTTGAGCAGCAACAATAACAAACACAATAGTGCACAAATATCTAAGAATAATTGTATATCTATAAATATATTTGTATGATTACATCAGTGGGCGATCACAATTTCCAAAAAAGAGCACCCAGTCATTTTAGGTGTTGACCTGATACCCAAGTACAATTTGTGGGTTATTGGCACCGACCTGCAACAACTTCTATCTACGCAATCACCAAGTCATGAACTTTAGGCACTGAAATGAACAAATATCTATCTGACTATGCAAACTACGACTTGTGACAATCAATCTCTGACCTGTGGATAAATGATCTCTCTCGTTGTGGAAGCACCAACTTCTAACTACTCCCTCCATTGGGATAATAGTCCTATGTTTTGAGTCTCCTCTTTCCCTAAATACTTGTCAACTTATGTATCTTCCTTATACTTGACATTGTACACCCATATTCACCCAATGGGTTTCCTCCCTAGTGTAAGTGTTGTGAGATCCCAAGTCAATTTTTCATCAAACTTTCATGTTCAATAATCATGGCCTTGTCCCTTTCAAGTATCCCTTTGGCTTCATCAAACACTTATGGCTCAAATACTTCATGAACATTGGAAATATGATCAAAGTTTATCTTGTTGTATTTTTGTTTGCTATTTCCTTGCATTGATCACAACTTGATCATTTCTACTTCGAGAATATTTTTATGGTGTTGAGCTACCACTTGGGTGGTTTCTTATCGTTTCCCTAATTGTGAGCTTCCTGGCCATTAATAGGATTGGAACTTGCACCTACTTATGAATGTCGATTTGATCAATGTGGATAAAAATTACCAGACTAAGTCTAGGAGACTCCTTAGAATGATATGAATCTTGCTCTATTTCAAGTGGAGCTATATGAATATGAACACTTGAATCTTGATCCATGATGGGTGGCTCCATGCAATTTTGAACTATGATGAAGAAGAATGGAATGGTCAGCTAGTTTCCTCATCAACTATGACATCTCTATTGTAGGTCACCTGATTGGTTTCCACATTAATTAGCCCGTAGGATTTGAGATTGTCATTGTATCTTGCAAGCATCAATTTATTTCTCCTAGGTTCTATTTTGGTTATCTTCTCATTTGGAATCCAGGCATATGTAATCGAACCAAAAAGATTAATATTAATGACTTTGGAATTCCACTAAGAACATGCTTCCTCAAGGGTCTTATCCTTCACTTCCATTTTAAGAGACCTATTCAACATATATAGTGTTGTGAATATTGGTTCAACCCAAAATATGCTAGTAACAAACGTATTTTGCAACATACATCTGTCCATATATGTCACTGTGTAGTTCCATATCTCAACCCCTCCATTCTGCTATGGGGAGTAGGGTGTGGTGTATTCTATTTGTATCTCTTGTTTATCACAAAAAATTTTAAATTATTTGGAGAAACAATCCCTTTCATTACCAGACCTAAAAGTGGTTATTAGACAACTAAACTATTTTTCTACTAATACTTTGAAATTTTGAAACTCAACAAACACTTCGGATTTTAACTTCAGAAAAGAAACCCACGGTTTTCTACTATAGTCATCAACAAGTAAAAAAACACTTAAAACTATTGATTTATTTTGTGTTCACTAATCTAGACAAATATTGCATAAACCAACAGAAGTACTTTTCTTGCTCTCCAATCCTTTCCTACATCAAATTGCATCTTGTGTTTCTTCCCTTCCTAACAGGGTCTACATACTCAATGAAACTTCTTCTGGATATATGGAATTACATCTACCAGATTCTCTTGATTCAACTAAGATAGATAGGTGAGGTCGATATGTCCATACCATTGATGCTAGAGTGTGTAGTTTTCTGATCCACTCTTAGTTTCTAAGGCACACTCCTTGGATTATCAACTCTCGACTAGTTGAAATAATGCATGGTCCTCCACAACATGCATAATGGTTTGTTGGCTCTCTTTGTTAAGGATATACCATTTATGATTTCTAAAGTTGATATCTAAAGTTTGTGACAATGTTGCAAAGATGAATAATAAAGAGAAGATTAAGTTTTGTTTTCAACACAAAATTCACATTGAGTAAAACTAACATAATGTTATAAACCCACTCAATACTTAGGATAACAATAATTAATCATTTATGGTTAATTTCCTATGTACTAATCTAGATAGTTGGCATCCACTTGCATCACTTAGTCAATACTTCCCATATATACCCTAGGAGCACCTTTATACTGATTATGGTTAGATTCTACCAACTTTATTGATGGTTCGTATTAGTAATTGCGCCTTATTGCAGATTATGTATTTATATTGCTTTATTCATGCCTTTCAGTGGATAAGGTAAAGCTAGTTAACTAGGAAACTGCTATCTTTTGTGGCCAACCCATCCTCCATGATTTTCTCTCTCAACTCCATGATTAGCATGTTTTTCCATCACTCATGCTTTAGCCAATTCGTAAGCTCCTTGACTGACTTGGAAAGTGATTTAGTCACCTATGGGGGTTTATCATATTTAGTAAGCATGCTTTATGAGCTAGCATGATTGAGTCTCCTTAGAAACTCAATTTTACCTCTCGGGAATGTATTATTTATCTACACTATGTTTATCAATAATACATGAAAATATTTATGGATCATTATATACTTCAGTCTCATTATTCTTCTCTATAGTTTTTCCTTGTTCATGCTTGTGAGAAACATATTGTAGCTAGATCCTTATCTTGTGTTTTTCACATCGTATCAGAGCCTCAATTTTTACAAAAATAAGTATGTTTTCTCCAAAGGAAATATCAACATTTCCTTCCCAAATGACCGTGTACTCTTCACCACCACTAAATATCATTGAGTGTCACTAAGAGTGTACTCTATGAACCAATATTGATTATTGATGAAATGGTGAGATGCAGCTGAGTCGATGTACCATAGAGATCATGCTCTCACATCAGTTTTTGGTTGCTTAGACATGAAGGAATATAATACTGACTCCTTCTCCTCTATGTGTTTTGCAAAATAAGCCTTTTTTTAGTCCCTGCATGGTTGTCTTTCTCATCAATAAACCTCTTTTTGCAAAACTTCTTCATATGACCAATCTTTTAACCGTGGTGAAAAATGATACTCTTATGACTCTTCGTGGAATCCTCTTTGTTTCCCTTTCCTTTCTTCTTTCCCCATTTATCTTTTTCCTTGAAGTTGGTGGCAAAGAACTATTTTAACTCGATGTAGTATGTTTATTGCATCCAAACTATGTCTTCCATATGTCATGTTGTAAGAGATTGTTGTAAAGCTCACTGAACTTCAGGTCAACATCAATAGAATTAATGTTCAGAGTCTCAATGAGGTACTCATAAGAATGTGGTAATATTTTCAACATGATTACTACAAAATATTCCACTTCCATCTTGCGTTCAATGGGGGCCAACTATTGTCAAAATGTCAGTCTCTAAATTTCCAATCTCGACTTAATTGAAGAGTTCTTCATTGTCACTCTCTGAATTTCCAATATAGACTTGATTGGAGAGAGCACAACGTGTACGTGTGGTAGCTTCCAATCTTACCCTTAGTGTTGTGTAGATGGAGTTTCTCCCTTTCCAAGAACCGCAATCACTAGAATTAAAATTGGCGATAAATGACTAAATGACCAACAAAATTGGTCACCAAGTGAAATAAATGACTAAACCACCAAAACCATTGGTCACCACAGTGTTTTTAAGTGAAATATGACCAAATTTGAGCAATTTTAAGTGATCACAATTAAAAATTACTAAAATAAATGACGATTTTAGTTGTGAGATCAAAAATATGACTAATTTAGTCACGCAATACAAAATCTAACTAGACAATCTAAGTTAATAATTATATAATATTTCCATTGTTAAAATTTATGAAATTGTAATAATTTTGTTACAATTTTGTAAATTTTAACATTGTAGATGAATTCGAAGTCTCTCTTAAAAGGGGCATCTGGAACCATTTGCAGTGTTAGAATTTTTTTTTTTTTAATTATTGTTAAGATTGCAATTTTCCATTGTTCAAACAATGCATAATTCCCCCTTCTTCAATAGGATAAGCTTCAAATATTGTTTTTATTGTCTAATTTTAATCCTCAACTACAATTTGTTTGAGGAGCATTGTTAATCACTAGTATGAAAATGACTATCCAAATGAGATCAACCTATTATACTTTGTTGCAATGCCATTATGTTTGTACTTTTGTATCCATGGCGATGTGCTTTTCATGTCCATGTGACATTCTTTCACTAGTTTTTCTTTTGTATGCCCCCTTCAGCACACTTGTAAAGTTTCATCTTATGTGTCATCATATGTCATGTTGAGTCCTTCCATGGAGTTAGTTGTTTCTCTCTATAAGCATCATCATGTCATGATTATTATACCATTGGGATTTGCTCATCATGTCAATCAAGTACATGTTTCTTTTGATGAAAATTGTCACCATTTGACCCTTTCGAGAAGTATGGGATCTTGAGAATAAGATCGAGTATCTTGGAAGGTTTTGTACTAAATGATTCAGTATTGAGACAGAGCTTGGGCATGAATGATGCTAAATTTCTCCAGCAATACAAAGACAATCTTGGTAAGGTATTTGCTTTCTTTCAAGTATGTAATTTGATCGCAATTATCCATTATCGGATTCTATCAAATAACTTATTAGAAAGAAAAAAATGCACTCCATGATATTTAACATGCCATTTACTTACTATAGAGCATCTTAGTATTCTAGATGCAATATAAAAAAGCTAATCAGTACCTATCTATAAGTTAATACATAGTATATAGGTTGATAATATATATAAGTTAATATATTATATAATTATCACATAGGTTAATATAATGTATAGGTATTATAATTATGTTATATTAATGTATTAATATTAATTATTAAAAACAACAATACAAATAATAAAAAAGGAAAAATAATAAAATTATTAAAATTATTATATTTGTAATATATTAATATTAATAATTAAAAAAAATACAAATAATTAATAATAAAAAGTAAAAATAAAATCTTTTGAAAAAAAAGAAAATAAATAAAAACAAAGTAAAATAGGGAAAAATAAATGGGTAAATTAAAAAAAAATAAGAAAAAAATAATTAATAATAAAAAGTAAAAATAAAATCTTTTGAAAAAAAAAGAAAATAAATAAAAAGAGAGTAAAATAGGGAAAAATAAATGAGTAAATTAAAAAAAATAAGAAAGAAAATGGGAAAATAAATTAAACAAGTGAAATTAGCAACAAAGTTGCTTATACCTGCCTTAAGAAATAGTTTAATCTAATAATTTAAAAATGTTTTAATTTAATAGTTTTACATACCTAAGTTTAATAGGCTCTAATGACCTTATTTAGATACCACTCCCACTACTAGACTTATTACCTATGTGGACGAAAATTCCAACTAACTAACCATCTTTCGATTAGTATTCTTCCTTAATCTCCGCCTCAGTTATCGGAGTTGACCGTCCTTTTTACCTTTCTGTCATAGCCTTCAACCAAAAGTCACAAAACATGTATCAAAATGTCCAAAATCAAGCCTCAAACCAGCACACTTATTTATGTCCATATAAATGAATATGATGCTAGGTCAGGTTTAGATTCGAGGAGTCAGTACACCAATAAGGGTTAAGTTTTTTTAAGTTGAATATTCTTAGATAAATATACATGGAAATATGTTATGTTGTTAGACTTCCCAAGATGTAAGATAAAGGGCTTAAAGGTTTGAAACGTTGTTGATGAAAGCAATATCCAACATTCAAGGATAATTTCAATGAATTCAGAAAGCCTCTTTGCATCAAGGAGAGTAATATCATTGAATATCTTGACAACTTTGTTATATGATTCTACAATTTTCCACCTTTGATAAGTTGATCAGGTTTGCAAACTATGATTTCTATTATTAACAAGTGAAATTAGCAACAAAGTTGCTTATACTTGCCTTAAGAAATAGTTTAATCTAATAATTTAAAAGTGTTTTAATTTAATAGTTTTACATACCTAAGTTTAATTTAATAATTTTAAAATGTTATAACTTAATAGTTATTTATAGCCCAAATTTAATCTTATATTTAGAAATGTTTTGATCTAATAGTTATATATAGGCCAAAGTTAAAGTTAAGTTTAACATGAAAATAATTAGATAATAAATAAGAAGTCATAAGATTATGTCATTGTCATTTAGAAAAATCAAAAATAAAAAATTTTACTAAAATAAAATATAATTTTTTCTATTAACAATAAAAAGGCTAAATAAATTATTAAACTTTAGTAAATCTCTATTATAATATCAACTAATTATAATATTAATCATCACTTTGAATAAACCAATACATATTTTTTTAGAAAAAAAAATCAATATTTAGTTTCATTAATAGGTTAGTTTATGAAATGTAAAAAAAAAACCTTAATTGAATATCAAAATAAATATTTGAAAATTTTAGTTTAAAATATTTATTCAATAAATTTATATAAAAAAATGTTATAATATGTTAAAGTTTTTATATATATTTAAACAAGAGCCACGAGGTGGCAATGTCCCCGACATTGCATCTG
>LPNX010898036.1:36293-59426 GCA_001517045.1 Pseudotsuga menziesii
CAGCTTCTCCTTCTAAAATGGTACCCACCTCTTTCTTGGAGTTGCACATTTGGGCTTGAAAAGTAACTTATGCTCTAAAGGAAGGGTAGAAAGGCAAAAGAAAGACAATGAAAGTGAGGGCACAACTCCTATACGTTCTTTCTAGGTAAAAATTTTGTTCATTATAGGAAGTGCCATATTCAAAATATGACATTTTCCATTCCATAGGTCCATTAAGAGTTTTGGATCACCTATAAGTTATAAATAAAATATATATGATATTAAATTGACCCAAATATAAATAAATAAAATAAACACACTTAATGTACATAAAGATTTAGATAATTTAAATAATATTTTAAGTTTAACATCAAAATAAATCTACAATTTTATTGATTTTTTAATTTCGCATAAAATCAAGCCAATAAATATATTTAAAAAAATCACTAATAAATCCTATTAAAATTTCCAACTAACTTATGGAAATGATATTTTTTATTTTTATTTTTATAATGTTACATATAACTCTCATTAACTTTATAAATGGATACCCAAAATCTCTTCACCCTTAACATTCGCAATGCCTTTTAACACTCAGTTTCACTAACATTACAAACATTTAAATTGATTTTTCAAGAGAATGCTATCATTACATTCCCTATTTTAAGGTATAATTAATTTGAAAACTATTAATTAACTGTGTTTTGTCTCTTAATAAGGGCATTAATTTTGCTACTTGTAGATATGGTTGTCCACTTCAGGGCAAAAAGAACAAAAACAAATGAATTGTTCAATGAATGGAAAGATATTCTAAAGCCATGCATATTGACCAATATTCAATTCTGTGAATTCGTTTCTTTTTCTAATTCCCCTCAGGCCTTGAGGCAAGGCGAAGCATGGCATGGTTGTAAATGCAACGTTTTGCTTCTTAAAGCCAAACGTCATATTCATAATTATTTGAGACAAAAAGGAAATTTGGCTATTTTAGGAGAGGAGGGACAATTTGCTCTTCCTTTAATACGAATCAACCATTGTAACTTTAGAGGATCCTACATGTATCAGAAAGCTCTGAAACTAAATTTTAGGAAGTTTTAGTTTTGCTCTCTAGCCCTTTTAGGGATCTTGGACTCACCTTCTCATGGCCTGGAACCTCCTTCCTTCTCCTTTTCACTGTTATGGAAGCATTAGCACATCAGTTGCAGGTTGGTTTGAATCGCTTGATTGAGTTATTGGATCATTTTTTTCAGATTGAGATGGTTATGTACAATTCATTTAATTAAATATTATAGAACATGTTATAAAAAAAAGTTTTGTTTATAAAGTTTAGGTTATTTTCATATTCCCCTAAATAATTTGTCCCATATTGGAGATCATCATCGGTGCCATAGAATTAAGGTTTTTTCTACATAATAATTTATTTATTATGTAACGCGGACCAGGGATCTTCACAACAGGTGGCAGACCGCATGGACTACCGGCGATAGCAAGTGGATCAAGGATCTTCACAACAGGTGGTAGACCACATGGATGACCAACAATAGCAAGTGGATAAGGGATCTTCACAACATGCGGCAGACCGCATGGACGACTGACGATAGCAAATGGAGTATGCCGTGGCCACTTCCTTTTCCCGACACTGGTATATATTAATCGAGAGCCCTAGTTGGCGAGCTGATTTTTTCTTGCATTTTCAGTTGGAGAGAATGTTGAGCTTGGTGATCAATTTCCTTACAGGGTTGTAGTGTATATTCGGTAAGGTTTCTGGCTCTAGTATGTCTGTTTTCTTCTTGACGCGTTAAATTCCTGAAATTTGTTCCAGCATTACGCCATTTTTGTCCAGGCTATGTAGTGTTTGTTTTTGTTGAATCCTGCATCAATATCAACTTGTTTTAAAGTGTTCTTTCCCAATTTGGTCGTTCCTTTATATCTTTCTTCAAGCTTCGGCGAAATTATCACCATCCTTTCACTCATTATGTAGCATCTTGATCAATTATTTTACTGCTTTAACCCTTTTTTTTGCAAATGCAGACAATTGTCCCTTATATATAGCACGAACCTGTTTCTTTACCTACATGTATAAACGACAGGTTCCTTTTCTGTTTCCTATTTACTCTGCCGTGCTTATACCTATAGCACTTGCAATGCATTGAATAAGCAATTGCCAACAGCATATGCAAAATGTTGTAAACGAAACAAGCCATGCATTCGCAATACATTGTCAATGTTGACCACTGAGTATGTATTTTCTAGTTCCCTTTTGCATTTTTTCTCTAAGTGAACAATCTCATCATCAGAACCCTTCATTATATCTAGCACATGTAAAACAGTCTAACCAATAATGAAAGCTAAACACTATACAACTTTGTACAAAGCTGCATACCCGTAGGACTTGTCTGAATGCTTTGAATAAATGATACTTTTGCACCTATGGATCACAGTGTAATGTAAAAGTTATTTGTCTACTAAAATAAATGCAAACTAAGTTAAGTTTTTTCATAAAAAAATATTTACTATCAACTATAATTACACCGGAAAAAAAAGATCCAAAACATCTCTGTATAAAATAGCTAGCCTAGAGATGATATTTAACATATAATTCAAAAAACACAGCCTGGTGAAGCAAATGCAAAGTAACTAGATTACACCATCACATGCAATATTTATTTCATTCCAGCACAGTGAACAATGAAAGCATACGCAACAACTATCCAGCTTAGAATTGGGACCTCGGAATTGGGTAAACTGTGCAAGGTATTTGTTGTTTATATATCAAAACTATCTCTGCTGCAATAGTCGAGCCGAACAGAATTGAATGCTTACTCTTGTCCTGACAAGCTGACAGAGCTTCAGAGGTTAGAACAGCTTGCAGAGTGACATCTAGGCCCAGCAATTGACGCAGCATAGATAATAGTTTGTTTACATTATTTTTTAGTTTCATTAATTCCTGCATTGTTAAACCAATGTTAACAATTCCTTAAGCTTTTTTGATATATTTGTTATAGTTTTGAAGTTGTAGCACTGTTGCATGCTTTGTTTCTAGCTCATTCTCCATTCTCTGTATTTTTATTTACTTGTATATTTGGATTATTGTAAGAAAGTCCCAAGTCCCCTGTCTTTGTGGATTGCTCAGCCCTATGATACCATCTACAGCTGCGATTTCTTCAAGCTCATACCGATAGAGACGGCTGCCCACTTTGACAGATAGGGTAAACTGCAACTAAGAAAGCTTTAATTCATTTTACTTGGATTATAATTGCTTTAATACTTCTGTCAATTCAAAATTTTCCTAAGTTGCTAGGTTAATAGAAATTTGTCTTTTTGTTCAAGATCAAAATGGACTGTATATGATTCCATCTCCGAGATCTTTAAAAATTGTATGATGGTTCGATAAATTTCACCCAGGGCTTTGAACATTGAATAATCTTATGTAATTTCCATCGTTTAGCGCAGTCCCTCGTGTCACGTCCCCAGCCCTCAACCAGCGAAGAGGACGCGACGAACGCATCAAACACAGCCGGGGCAAAATGCCCAATGAACATAAACAGAAATCAAATGAAATCAATGCTGGAATTAAGCATACACAGATGCATTTATTTTCATTCATACAGCGGAAGCAAACACACATTCCAGCAATCACATGTTCATCATAATTCCATATACAATTGTTATAATTCCAGAGATAGACTGGCAGCACTTATCTGTTAATGAATAATTCACCCGCAACCAGCTACGTCGCTGCAACGTTCCACCCAACCATAGGCCAGCTTTCTCATCAATCTCTCAGCAACGCTGCCACCCCCGAGCTGGGCATGATTCCTCCGGAATAAGGGTCAATTGCAGGCTTATACATAGCCAAGGGGACATAAGCAACAAAACAACACAGCTGGGTTTCACAGGCTTTCAACAACCAAGCCAAGCCAGCACAGTCCAAATACTATCCATTGCACTCAGGAAACCAATCAGCTGTCACAGCTTAAAACATGGAAAACGAATTGCACAGCCCCAAAAACACAACAACAAACAAACTACAACAGGGAAAAACGACCCAACTAATCTGTGAGACAGCCAAAACCGTGAATGGCCCTTCACAGTCAGTCATGGATGCAAAATCATAGCTCTCAGCTCACTATGTGCGCCCCAAACAGAAGAATACCTACGCGTGGGTAAACAATCCGACCCAGCAAGGAAAATAACAGACAATGGAGGCCCTGCGTGAAGAAAAACAGCTCCGTTTTTTCCCGTGGATGCACACACAACAGGAAGGACGCGATTTTGCAGTTCGTGGGTACTCAGCAACTCGTGGGGAGAGGAAGAAAACCTGCGTGAGACCCAAAAACGCCCAGAGCCTGCGCGTGAGAAGCCAACAGACCAAAATCGTGGTAGAGTGAACTGACCAGGGAAGAGTACGTGAGGGTGAAGAATGGGCAACGTGGGTGGAGTGGGCAATTGGGTAAGGCTGACAGCCTCCCACAACCACCACCACTTCAGCAATAAATGCCCTCAGCCATAACTCCTCAACCACCAGCTGAGCATTAAAGAGGTTGACAAGGTTGGATGAGACAAAAAGGGTGACAAAACAACAAAGATGGTGAAACACAAGGTAATAAAACATGGGTTTTTCCCCATAACCCAAGGTTTGACATCCCCCTCCCCTTATCCTTTGGAATCATGCCCTTTTCATTCAACGTTGCACTGCCGTAGCTGGTTGTGGTTTATTTTAATTGATGTGCGGGTTTACATGATGCCAAATTAAAATGTGCCGGATAGCACAACATACCATCGGCAATTATCCCCATTGCCGAAACATACACAGCCAAATCGATGGTGGGGCTTTTGCCTTGAGCTTCTCACCACGATTAATTACAATATATACATCATGCAAACGGGGTCGAAACCGGGGACATGACACCTCGGCGTGAGGAGTGTCTTCAGATTTTCAAAGCCATAATGATTTTTAATTGTATGGAACATTTTTAATACTGTATATACATATTACTATAAAAACTAATTACTACATAATGTAGAGTTTATAAATCCCAACATACGGATGATACGCCATCTCAATAAGATCACATCACATAGATAATGGCATATGGATAATAATTTTACGAAGAATTAACGTAGATATTAGAACAGGATACCAATCAAATCTGTGGCGATTGACATATTATAATCTGCTATCACATTTCTTTGTTAAAAGGGAAATCCATGTGGATATTCTATGGTGATAAAAGGAAATCCATGTGGATTTTGTCCATTGAGTAGAATCAGTAAAAGGCCACATCAGAGTATATTCACCTAAATAGCTAATAGGTCAACTAATTATCGAAATGACTGTAGTTGAAATTGGTGATTATTATGAGAAATCCCAGCCATTAAGTGCTTTACATATGCAACAGGATAGAGAGATAATGAGGACAAGTGTTAAACTGCTTGGAGCTTGTTCGGGATACGATCAATAGAATATGTTATTATTGCGAGCTTTTGTGCAAATGCAATTCGACTTGAAAAGGATTAATTGACCCATACTAAATGCTGATGTCATCATTGCCATGTGTCAAGTGAAAACCAGATACCAAACTCCAAGAATGACATCATTTCTGATTGGCCAATTAGAAGTATACAAAATAGCAAATACAAATATTTTTATTAAAATTTAAAATATTTTTTTACAAACTCTAAAGTTTAACTTTAGAAAACAGATTTTAATTTTTCTATTTATTTTGTTTCCAGCATTTCATCGCGGTATACATTTGGCAGAAGGAAAGACCTTTCTTTAGACCTTACAGCTGCAGCAGGGTATCCAAAAAAAAGGGGAAAGGAAAGTTGATTGTGTTGGACTTTTTCCATATGGAAATATGCATGGAAAACCCAGCAATACTTCCCCACATTAGTGGATGGTAGAGGTGGTAAACTGCCGTCCATCCTCGCAAAAGGCCTAACCCCAAAGGACTCAAGGCTCGAACCCATGACCTCTCCCCAAACCGAGAGAATGTGCATACATCTTACCAATTGAGCTAACCCTTGAGGCTGATTTGTGTTGGACTTGAATGCATTGAATAAGTCTCGAGTCAATGATTATCATCATCAAAAAGAAATCGAATTGTTTCCATTCTCATTATGGAGAGCATTTCTATGTTATTTTGTTTCCAACATTTCACCGCGGTATACATTTGGCAGAAGGAAAGACCTTTCTTTAGACCTTATAGCTGCAGCAGGGCATCCAAAAAAAAAGGGGGAAAGGAAAGTTGATTGTGTTGGACTTTTTCCATATGGAGATATGCACGGAAAACCCAGCAATACTTCCCCACATTAGTGGATGGTAGAGGTGGTAAACTGCCGACCATCCTCGCAGAAGGCCTAACCCCAAAAGACTCAAGGCTCGAACCCATGACCTCTCCCCAAACCGAGAGAAGGTGCATACGTCTTACCAATTGAGCTAACCCTTGAGGCTGATTTGTGTTGGACTTGACTGCATTGAATGCATTGAAATATATGGCCGAGTTGAATGCATTCAAATTTTGTAGTGTTGTCTACGTTGAAGCATATTGTTTGGTTTTTTCTATTGCCACCTTCATTCAATTTCATTGTTGAAGCATATTGTTGTCGATGTCATCGGTGATTCCATTGTTGAAGCTGCGTTCTTATAGTTGAGTTGAAGTATTTTGTAGTTAGTATTACTTGTATTGCTTCATTATTCTCCAAGTATCATTGGAGTTGCTTTATTAAAGTTGCGTTGAGTCGAGATGCTCTTCTTGGTTTATGCATTGAAAGTTGGGTATCACACATATGAAGTATGGTAATGGCTTGTGGTAATAATATTTAAATGATGGTAATATATTATATGTGTAATAGTAAGTGATTGTTTAAAAAAAGAAATTAACTACACAGTGCAAACTTAGAGAGTTACTAAGAATAATTTTTTACCTTTGGAACATTTTAAAAAGCCAAAGACTCTACACCTATACTAATTCTTTGTTTTGCATTTTTTTTTTAAATATGACGTTAATCATGAAGATGTCTTAAAAATTGACATGTTATATTTAATTAAAATGTTTAGAAATTGACATACATGTTATATTTAAATGAAGAATGTTTATATATCATATTATATTTGAATGTTGTGTTTGAAAAATCTGATTTTATATTATCAAAAAGTGATAAATATAATAACAAATTATTAAGTGAATCTAAACTAACATTTTAATAAATAAGTGATGAATATAATAATAAATTATTAAGATAAATTTAAACTAACATTTTTTTAACTACCAGAGAGTTAAAAATATCCAAAAACATTTTGATAAAATAAAGACCAAGTTCATATTTCCATTCTTAATGATTTATCTAGTTTTTAAGTTATCTTATGTGATTTCTTTGAGAGACGCTTTCTATGGTTCAAGTGGATGACATGTGTCACTTTGTAAAGTGGCCTGACACATGTCCGCTCTAAAAAATTAATTATGTTATAAAACAAAGCAAATTTCGGCTCCAAGACTATATTAGAAAACACATTCATATAAGTATATATCAAATTTCATTTTTTAGTTATATATTGTTAATATAATAATAGAACAATGAATTAGATACTGGCATAGATCCATATTAACTCTAACTCTATCAAGTGTTAAGAGTTTTGAATGGCTTTTCACCTTAAGAGACTTGATAGAACCCATAATCAATACAGATCTATGTTAGTTTATCTAATTTTTAAGTTATCATGTTTAGCTTATGTCAGTGACGACCTCTACATCGATATGAAGATATTGGAAATGTGTGGTAAGGATAACCACATCAAGGATTTAACCTGGCCCAACAACTACAAAGACAATACTTGTTTCACTCAAACATACATATTTTAAGGAGAGATGCATTGTTTTCATGTTCCATGCATTCATAAAGACTCTCAAATCATTGATTGTTTTCATGCTCCATTCATTCATATTTTCATCAACCATAAATTATTTCCATGCTCCAACCATTCATAGTATCTCAAAGCCAACGATCTATAACGATAGATGCATTCATTATTGTTTCTATGAGAGAATTGTAGCTTGCAAGCTGAACATGGTAATAATTGGAGGAAAATATCAAAAAAAATTGGGAATAATCTATACAATGTTAAAGATACATGCCTTAGGTTAAAAACATGAGGTACTAATTCAAGTTTTCTCATCATACATTGTTTTTATAGTACAATGATTTTGCAAATGGATTTTTGTGTTTTATACGTACTGATTCATTAGAAAATGGTTTATGGAAAGTACAATATGTTGTGTGCAGAATAGAAATTCTAGTGCTCTATTGTGTAAGTTATTTTCATCCTAGGACTTTTACCATTATTTGTGGTAACGACTAATGTAAATTTATAAAAGTTACATTTTTTATGTCTACATAAATTTGCTTGATAGAGTACATGAAATGTTTGTATTGTTTGAAAATGTTTGTAGGACATTCTGAAGTTGAAATCATTAATGATTAATAAAATATAAGCATACTCTTCAAAATACTAGATAGACATATTGACTAGTCTTTTTCAACGTAATCGACACTAGTTTTATCCAAAGTAAATGCTAATTTGTTGAATCTCACATATTGGTTATTGAATTCGCTAGATTTTGCAATTCTACAAATCTAATTTAAATTGTATACCTAATATTCTAATTGAGAGATTATCCTGTAATAGAATATCGACAAAGGGTAGTTAATGTTTTAATGTTTTGAGGGTAATTTTGAAATGGTAATGAATAAAAAAAAATAGTTTATGTAACTGTTATGTGGTGAATAGTCTCTCAAAATGATTGATACATGATGATTAAACTAAAGCATAGATCTATCTTAAACACCGATCACTAAAGTCCCTATTACTTTGTAGCTTATACACGATATTTCTTGATTTGCCTATGTTCCAGAGTATCACTTAATGGTAAAGAAATTAAATGTTTATACTCATTGATTGGGGTGAATTACATAGCAGCAATTGATTCATATCTTTTTTTATAATCGTGCTTCACCAATTTTCCACTCTCGCATTTGTTGGTATAGTCGACAATGTTGACTATGGCTACTAGACATCTTAGATTTCTCGATATTGACATTGGATTCACTATGCATGCTTTGACTTGGTCTAGAATTATTTTCCCATCATGTAATTTAAATGTGTATGCTTTGGATTTGTCTTATGTGACGCTTCCTCTTTTGTTCCTTTTGTTGATTCTCCAAGGCCCGCAACTTCAAACATTACTTTTGCATCTATAATGTTTCCTTGTAGTATTTGTATCCTTGCTATATGTGGGTCTTTTAAGTCTCCACATATTCTTTTTTACATTGCAATCGTAGTGTTAATGTTTGTAAGAGTTTGGAATGTATTTTTAGTGTAAAATTTGATTCTATTTAAGGGTGTTAGCTCAATGGAAGAGAACCTGTCTTACAAGTAGGAGGTCAGTGGTCTGATTCCTTTGTGCCCTATCTACATAAATCAATGACTAAATAAATGACTAGTTAACAACAATCGACAATTAATGACTAAATATATAGCCAACGCACAAAGCAATTCAAGCAATTTATGGCCAAGTGATAAATGACGAATTTGGTTGGGTGATAAATGACCAATTTGGTTGAGTGATAAGTGACTGTTAATTTATGACCAATGGTCACATGACCAAATTTAGTAATTTATCACCCATTTTTAGTCATTTGTTTAGTCACTTATTACCCATTTTGTACCAGTGAAATAAACTCAAAGCATTTTTATATTTTCCATGGAGATATTTCCATCACCACAAAACCAAACTAGGTTTTGTTATCTATCCATGTGGTAACTTATTACATCATCTATGATTAAATATTTGTTTTGGAAAAAGTTTTGTGTATTAGGGTTTAAAAGTTGAACTGGGAGAAGAGAAAATTGATTTAATAAAATAAATTTTTATAGGAGCTTAAATCATTATTTTAAAGGAGAGATAATGAAGAGAAAATTGATTTAATAAAAGAAATTTTTACACGAGCTTAGAATTATTTAAAAGGAGAGATAATTATCACACATTTAAATTTAAAAAATCAATTCAAAGAGCTAGTAAACAAATGTCATTGTATTTCAATATTGATTTATTTTGAATTTTTTGGGTTTTAGGCATTTCAATTATGCCAAGTTTTAACTTGGATTTACTAGGAATTGAGAGGATAATAAAAGCATTAAAAATGTATATGTTCTTAAAAAGAGTTGAGTTAAATTTAATCAATCTCATTTCATTTAATCTATTTTTGTTTAAACTAGCATAGATTTATTTTAACTTGGTTTTCTAAGAATTGAGAGGGATAATAAAAGCATTTAAATATATTTGTTCTTAAATTTAGACCTACATTAAAACTAATAAATTTCAAAAGATCTTTATTTAATATATTTTTAGGTCAGTGCAAGAAGATGAGGGACCTTTTAGATGCAATCCTAGTTTTCAAAAACACGATCATGTTAACAAAAAATAAAACACATTTCTGCTACATAGCACTTGCTATGTTTCAACCCGAGCCTGACATGTCATGGGACATGTAAGATAGTAAACCATATCGCGTACGCGTTATATAACTACAAAACGCGCTCGTGATCTGTAGTTCTAAAACGCGTATGCGATTTGGAAAACTAAAATTAATTTATATACAAAGGCCCTTAAACCCGCATCCTATTCTACCTATCAGGAACGCGAAACCGACGATGATTTGGAGCATTTTGGAGCAAATTAGGTGCTTGGGATTGTTGGAGGAGCTGATTTAGTTGGAGGGGAGGAGATTCCACTGGTGAATTATCATCCAACCAGGTAATTCAATCACCCAAAGCATTCTTTTTTGTAAATTTTTAACCTATAATATTGTTTTTAATAGAATAATCAACCCAACAACTCCCAAGCTAATGTTTGATGGATTCAAACTAAAAGAGGCTATAATAAACAAAAACATCATGTCTAATAGATATTCAATGTTCCAAAAGGCTAGAAATATATAAAACAAACACAAGTATAGAGTGCGTGTGGAAGGAGGATAAAATTATAAGCTAAGGGTTTTAACAATTAAAAAAACAATATATATCTACATTCAAATTAAAGACAAAGAAAGATAGAAAGCCCACATCATAATGAGATTGAGAGGCATAAACAAAAAGGAACAAAGATACTATAAGAGAGACACAAAATTACTACTGAGTAGGGTTCTAAACAACACATATCTCATAGTTCTCCACAATATGCAAGAGAGAGTAATGGACGAGATAGCTTATGTTCCAATTACAATAGAAGCCCTAGATATTACACACCAATTGGTAGAACTAACATTAAAATACAGTATAAGGCACAAGGTGTAAGAAACCCATGTTAGCAAACACAAGAACATGAATTCTACTTCGTTTATCCTATAAACATAATAAAGAAAATTAGAAACATGTGAGACCTTAGGTCTCCCTAAGATCCCTTGATCTAGCAAAGACATAAATGACTTTACTCAAACAGTCTATGCCCTTGCATCACTAGGTTTATCAACCATTTTTTAAAATAGCAAAAACAATGGGTAATATATTTCTACATGTCGAGTCTCTAAGCTCATCTACAACCAATTGTAGTCCAGTCCACAAATTCTCCATTTTTCCATGTAACTTTTCGTTGGTTTCCATGGTTATACAACAATGGAAATGGTGAACACCCATGAACTACCTAGAGTGCATCATGAGAGTGTTCACAACCATGATTGAGTCAATTATATTTAGAGGATATGGTGGCAGCCCTGCATCACCCCTTTTCTTGCCTCACATGTCCTAAAAGTCCCTTGCCCCTTTCTTTTACATATACAAGGGACGTAAATGCCAAAACATGTCAAAATAGCACTCCTAAATTCAAAGAAGTTTAAACCCAAGTGTGCATGGAAAAGTCACCAATGAGGGTGAAGAAGTGCCTTAACTTCTAGAAAGAAGTTAAACAAAACTCACTATTTAATTGTTAAATGTTTAATTTTAAGTTTTAAATGTATGTAAGTGAATGCCATTAAATTGCTTACTTGAGTTTTCCTTAATTTACATTTTCAATTTTTAAGAGATGTCATTATATACCATGTATATGTTTCTAATGATTTCCTTATTGATTTTTTTATTGCAGGTGTGGCTATGGACATCAATGCTGAAATACTGATTGAGCTTGCCCAGTTGAGAGGACTCAGTACTGCTTTTAGTGGTGGTGATAGGATTCCCACCTGCATCCACTTTGGATGCAATTGTTGAGACTATTACATTGTCAAGCAACATACTATATGATATTACATCATATAGAGAAAGAAAAAGACAAGAGTACGCTAATGGGCTTGGCTTCAGTGCAATAAAAAAGTTGAAAATTACCAAAGAGCATATATTTTCATTGTTTAGGGACCCTCGCACGGGGGAAATCCCAAATGCAAATAGGCCACATATCTCTATCGAGTGGTGCACATATCAGCCATTTGTTGATAGCTAGATGGACAGATGGTATATGGTTTTTGATATGCCACCACACAACAATAGGGAAATCCCCCTGTATTTCCTTCGGAAGATGTTTACAAAGTTCGTGTTGGGTAAACACGTAAACTATTTTGATATATTTCCGTTTCAGGGGATCGGTGGGGGGATGCCCCAAAACCGACCCAATTCCAGGCTTCGAGACATTGATCGTCCTATCCCTGCACCTTGCGGGCAGTTACCTGGACCAGATGTCCCACATGTACATCGTGTTATTCCACAGACATGTGATGCATATTTGATTTTGACATGGGAATTTGTTCTCCATAGCACTGTGGTTCAACATATGGGTGACGAAGGGACATATGTCCCTGGTGTGGTACATACACCAGGTTGTCACGGTGCAGGACCATCTTCTAGTGCAGTACCACCCACTAGTGTAGTACCCCCATCTAGTGCAGGACCATCTACTAGGGCAGCACCATCAGCACATTCCCAGCCAACTTTTGAGCCTCACGAGTGCACATCGTGTGATCATCCCTGCTATGGTCTTTCATCAGATGTTGTCTTCAGTGGGTTTTTGAGTGATGTATGTATATGGTTAATTGTAATAAATTCTTCATTTATTTTCCTCTTTGTACACATATGTATAGTTTGAGCTAATATATTAATTTTGTGAACTTGCAATTGATGCTTTATGCCGGCTGTGACGCCTCGAAGTTTCATGTTCCACACTCTACAGAGGGGCATGACATTCCATCCACTGATCCCTTGGTTGCTGGAGAGATTCCTATAGCACCCATTGTCGTATCTCACACTGAGGTAAATATTTTTAAATTTCAGTTTTTTAATACTTGTTAATTTGTTAATTTCCACATATTGTATATGTTAGTTCACTAATGTTATCTACGGTCTAATATTTACAATTATTAAACTTGCAGATGCCAGATCCTTCATGGGGGAAAGCCGTGATGGAGGTAGGATCCATGGTCGTATCGACCGAGGAAATATCCAGGCATGACATTCCATCCACTGATCCCTTGGTTGGTGGAGAGATTCATATCTCACCCATTGTCATATCTCACACCGAGGTAAACATTTTTAAAATGTCAGTTTTTTAATACTTATTAATTTGTTAATTTCCACACAGTTGACATGTTAGTTAACTAATGCTATCTACGGACTAATATTTACAATTATTAAACTCGCAGATGCCATATCCTTCACAGGGGAAAGCAGTGATGGAGGTAAACATTTTAAACATTTAAAAAATGTCATTTTTTAAATACATGTATGTTAGTTGAATCATGCATGTATAACTACATGAACTCTTGTTGACTATAGGCACCAACCGAAACACCTAGACCATTTCCTGGAATTGTATCTCCTCATAGGCCATATGTGAACAATGGTCATGCCATATATGAGGCGGCCTACTCCTAGAAAGAGTCCAGTTGTCCACGACCATGGAGATACTGATACCATGGTAATGTATATCCTTCGATGATATTTCTTGGTTAACTTGAAATCCAGTGCATAAAATGTTTTGTTAATGTTTGATTTGCATGTTTACTACATCAGGAGCCAGAGTTTACTATTGAAAACCTTGCAGGGATGGTTGATGCAGCAGTCAATGCTGCATCTACAATGGCAACAAGTCACACAGAGGTACAACTATTTCAACATGATCATTACACAGTTTATTATTATTGGCATATGTTTATTCATGCATGTCTAACTATTTCAACATTTGGTGATTGTAGCCACCAGCAGCAGGATTTATTGATGTAGCAGTCAATGTGGTATCTCCAATAACAACAAGCCACACAAAGTTACAACTATTTGAACATGATCTAGACATAGTGTGTTATTGTTGTCTATTGTTTATTCATGCACATGTCTAACTATTTCAACATTTTGTGATTGTATCCACCACCACCACCACCAATTCCTGCCCCCTCTGGTTTGACCATCGATGCAACCATCCTTGATGTTCAACCAACAGCTCCATCTGCTACACAAGAAACACAATCCCCTTTGTCATAGTCTCTCACTGAGGTGAGATGTCCATTAATGACCAATTGTTTCATGCAATGTCCATTAAAATTTTGATAATTGTTGAGTTAATTTAGATATGGTATTTTATTGAGCTAATGTATTAGTACATAGTTAGTTGAATTTAACAATTGATATTTAGTTTGCAGGATCCAGAGATGCACACTGGTCCTAGAGTTGTTCCTACAGGATCAACCTCAAGAAAGAACAAGAGGAATCTTGAGTTTTGATGTGTCTTATGGGATATGTACATTTCGATACATGTACATGTGGCTTGGACGGTTTTGGATACATGTACTTTTGGAGACATTTACATTGACATTTCACTTACATGTACATGTGGCTTGGATAGTTTTGGATACATGTACATGTGTCTTGGATAGTCTTGGATAGTTATGGAGACACATGTACTTCTGGTTACTTTTGGATATATATGTGCTTTTGGATACTTTTGGATATATATGTACTTTTGGAGACATGTACATTGACATTTCAGTTATAAATGAATGATACATTTCACTTTGAATTTGTTCTTTGGTTTCTACATGTTCTTGTGTCAATCTATTGTATTGATTTGTGAGGATTATCTATTACTTATGAATGCACTATGTCAAAAGAAAAAACTATTATATTTAAAGGTTTCAATGATCTCACTACATGCACACTAAATTCAAAGTTCTTGCTCGTGTAAATAAATATAAGTGCAATACAATGTATTTCAAGGTTTCAATGAACTCACTACTTGCACACCATTTGGATATATCTAATTAAAAATTGTGAGTTTGGATTCATTAAATTACAAGTTAAGTCAATGCCCAAGTGTAATTTAATAAAACTAAGTGCAATGCATGCTTCACATTTCATCAACAACCAATAACACTATTCAAAAAACCTCGTGCACCCAATGACTAATCACTCAGCATTAAAGGAACTACAATAGAATCCAAAGACTGAGAACCAAATTCGTGAAGCAACATGATTTGAAGCATAAGTCCACCGGATTTGAAAAAGTTGAGTTGGACATTAGATTGATTCTGAATTGAGTTGTGACCATAAGATAAGATTAGGGTTAGGATTAGGGTTTCCTTGGTAGGGTTATGGTTATGGGCCATGCATGTTAAACAATAAACCCTAGTTAGGGATAGGGTTTTCCAAGTTTGGCCTTCGTTGGCATGAAATGCATTGTCCAGCTTTAGCCCTCATTGGTGTGACTACATTGTCCCCTACTGAACGAAACCCTAGCTTCAAAAACCACCCTAGACGGAGGTCACTAGGAAATGGACAGGAGGGAGAGGCCCCCCCCTAGCTAAAATCCCACGTCACGAATCCAACGGAATCAACGGTTTGTCGATCGGAGGCCCGAGCATCGATCTATGGTGAGTTGCAGGTCACCTCTAGATACCGTTCATGGACACTTGGTGGACTTGTGCCCGGTGCGCAAAAAACCTCACGGAACCACAATTTTGTATTTTGTGAACTCCTGCTAGTGTGTTTGGGCATGGGTAATATGGAAACGGAAATCGAATCCCCGCCATCTGTGGCTTTCTAGATTTGCCCTCGTTGGTGTGACTGCATTATCCCCTACTGAGCGAAACCCTAGCTTCAGAAACCACCGTAGACGGAGGTCACCAGGAAATGGACAAGAGGGAGAGGCCCCCCCTAGTTAAAATCCCACGTCACAAATCAAACGGAATTGATAATTCATCGATCAAAGGTGTTATAGCTGATTTTACCACTCCAGGTGAATCACACTTGTATGGTCTTCCCCTGTCCCTCTGCAGACTCCTTAGACCCCTTGGACCATTTTTTGTCCTTTGATGTTTCCTTAACCATCCCTAAAAACATGTGAAAATCCATATACGCGACTTTTAAACCCCTAATCACGTATATACGTGGGTTTGACCCCTAAAACCGCATACATCGGGATGTGTGCATAATCCAAATCCTTTTGGAGTTTTCCTTGATATGGATCTGACTCACTTGACTCCTGGCCTTCCCTATGCCTTGAGATCGCTCGGATTCGACCTTTCATTACCCCTTTGAAAAGCTATATAAGGAACTCTATGGTACATTGAAGGCATAAGAGAGAATTAAGAGCAAAGAAACTGTAGTCCATTGTTGCCGGAACTTATGCTTGAGTATGCATCCCTTTGTCCCTTGGAGCACTTTTGTGTTCTTCCCAAGCTTTCCTTTTGCTTGTGAGCTTGCTATCGAGAGATGGAGGATTGAGGTGGTGGAGGCCCAAGTGGGGGATTCAATTTCTCCAATTCGCAGACGTGCCAACAGAGGTTGTATCCATTGTAATCTCTGATTTTATATTAATAGAAATATCTTTTCCTATCCAATAATGTATGTTTGAATGAATATTTTATCCATGGGATGATTTCAAATGCTTATACATTGTTGATTATATATGCTAGAAATAGATCTAACACCAATCTATATAGTATGCTTGTATTGTTTACTTGTTGTTCAGGATGTGATTAATCAATTCAAGCTGAGGTTGGAAAGCTCAACGGGGATCTACTTCAACCGTCCGGAATAAGGTACGAGGTATGATCCTTTAGTGTTAGATATTTAATTTCTATTACATATTGGAAAGGATTGATTTCTGGAGTCAAGTTGTCTATTGTGGTACCCCAAGCCATAGGAATTTCTCTCCATAATAGAATTGGCGACTCTGCTGGGGAGTTCCTAGTAGTTGTCCTTTGGGGGTTTTCTATCGGCATTCAATGACTTTGAATTTCTCTTTCTCTCTTGTTTCTATGTCGAGTCTAGGGGCATGTTTTCCTGGTAGTGTCTGATTGGTGTGAATTTTGTCTCAGCTTGTCTGTTTGCCTTGATTTTTATGCACCTTTCTTCCTGTACGTGAGTTTTGAACTCACAGTCGCGTATACACGCGGTTTTCTCTGCCATTTTCGTGTATACATGCGGGTTTACTGCGAACAGTCGTGTATGCCCTTATTTTTGCCTTTTAGTGGAAGTTAAATGGTTGCTGGGTGAGTTGTGATGATTGCTAAGTCTCCTTTGATACTGCCAGAGTCTGTATACACCTCTGTTTCTGACCAGAGACGTTTTTTTTTAGGGAAAATTTCCTTTTTTTAAGAATGTTCTTGTCATTGCATTTTCGATTTTTTGTTTTGGTATTAGTGCATTAGACTTCTTTTACCTTAGTGCTTTGCTTGAGTGCTACTTGAGTGTGCTTGCAGAGTCTGAGGGTTGTAGAATCATTCTTTTGCTTTTATATCTCATTTTTATTGCAAAAAATCCAAAAATATTTGCTTATCATCATGCATTGCATTTTGCATTTTGCATAGTACTTGCACTAGATTTGCTTTGGAGTATTAGTCAGGATTTCATATAGGAAAGCTTGCATTTATCATTTGAAGAAAATTGTGCATTTCACTTAGTAGCATACCCTGTTTTCATGGACACAATGCATTTGCATTGATTGTTAGGTGTGCATTTTACTTCATGTTGTGTCATAACACCATTAGTTGCACGGCCATATCCCTCTTTTGAGTAATAAAGCCAATTAAAATCAACGCTTAATTAAAATGAACTACACTATTTTATTTGATAGGGTTCACCAACAAGAGTAGGTTTTAGGGTCTTGGAATAGTTCATTGTGAGTAAATTCTCCAAGACCACTAAACAACAACATGTATGTGTCTGTCTAGGTGGGTGTGTGAAATCCTTGGTATAACTAGTGTTTCTCAGGATCCTTTTCTCAAAAGGGAGTTAAGCACAAGGCAGTGTGAGCGGTTATTGATTGGGATGACCCCTAGTCATAACTGAGTAGCATGGAAATGATGATTCATTGATCGGAGGCCCGATCATCAATCTATGGAGAGTTGGAGGTAACCTCCAGATATCGTTCAGGGACAACTAGTGGAATTGTGCCCGGTGCGGCAAAAAACCTCTCGGAGCTGCAATTTTGTATTCCGTCAACTCCTGCTAGCATGTTTGGTCATGGGAAATATGGCAACGCCAACCGCATCCCCACCATCCGTGGCATTCCAGCTTTGGCCCTCGTTGGTGTGACTACATTGTCCCCTACTGAGTGAAACCCTAGCTTCAGAAACCACCATAGACAGAGGTCACTAGGAAATGGACAAGAGGGAGAGGCCCCCCCCTAGCTAAAATCCCATGTCACAAATCCAACGGAATCGACAGTTCATCGATCGAATTCCTGAGCATCGATCTATGGTGAGTTGCAGGTCACCTCCAGATACTATTCAGGGACACCTGGTGGACTTGGGCCCGGTGCCAAAAAACCTCACGGAGCCACAATTTTTTATTTTGTCAACTCCTGCTAGCGTGTTTGGGCATGGGAAATATGGCAATTCCAACCTCATCGCCACCGTCTATGGCTTTCTAGATTTGGCCCTCGTTGTTGTGACTGTATTGTCCCCTACTGAGCAAAACCATAGCTTCAAAAACCATCATAGACAAAGGTCACCGGGAAATGGACAGGAGGGAGATTCCCCCCCCCCTAGCTAAAATCCCACGTCACAAATCCAACGGAATCTACAATTCATCTATCGGAGGCCCAAGCATCGATCTATGGTGAGTTGCAGGTCACCTCTAGATACTGTTCATGGACACCTGGTGGACTTGTGCCCGGTGCGCAAAAAACCTCATAGAGCCGCAATTTTGAATTCTATCAACTCCTGCTAGTGTATTTGGGCATGGGAAATATGGAAACTCCAACTGCATCCCCACTTTCTGTGGCTTTCCAGCTTTGGCCCTGTTGAAATATTGTAACTTCGAAGAATATTATTTATGTATCTTTTGTAGTCCCCGATGGTCCAACTGGGAGAACCACTTGTATTACATTGTACCTCGATGCTCCTAATCGGATGAACTAATAAGATTCATGAGGTAGCCCCCTCTATTTGTAAAGGTGGGTCATCAACACCCTAGTTTGGTTACTTGAGCCTACATGTGTAACTCGAGCCTACATAAGTTAACTTAATCCGACATGTTGATTGAGTAAACTTTAAGTAAATGGATGAATATAAATAGAGGTGCAGTGCTCCTCATTTGAGACACACACTCACTTGGAATAGCGCACTTGTGAAGGAGAGGAGTTGCTGGAGAAGGAGGAGAATCAAGTTTTTGATCTCCTTGTTGGTTTTACCTTTTTCCCTTTTTGGGGCATCTATATTGAGGAAGCTTTTGCTGGGTTTTTCCCTTTAGGGTTTTCCCAGGATAAATCTGTGTTGTTCTTGTGATACTATTTCTTTCAGTGATCCTGTTTTATATGCTTTTATTATGAAAAATGAAATGATATACTGATGTCTTAGTTAAGCATATGAAAATTTAACATGGTATCAGAGCTAACCTGAATAGGGCAGATTTCATAAGTTACAGAAGCTAGGGATTCTTATTTTTTGGTTCTCTCTCCACAATCAATCAGCAAAAGAAGGCTAGGCTGACTCTCCTTTGAAGGGTGCATCGTTCTGTTGAAGTGGAATTCGATTCCGAGCATTTTCAATTTTCGATGTGGAAATTAGGGCTTTCTACAGAAGAGGAATTTTTGAGTGAGACCAGCATAGGATTTTTCTCCTCATCAAAACCGAATTTTAGAGACCTGGATCAAGATTTTTGGTTGGGTGAATCTCCGAGAAAGTCAAACCCTAGTTTGACCCCGAGCTAGAAAAACCCTAAATACTAAAACTGCTACATTTTGGAACATTCACTATATTTATAGATTGGAGAAATATCAGGAGCTGAAAATTTCAGGGGCCGAAGATAAAATCCTGATGAACACTGTGTCCAAAATTCATCCTCATATTCACTGTATTTCAGGAGATATGTTCTCTCCAAGTTAGGGTTCCAGCCTCTTCCAGAATTCATCCCTAAACAGGACACCTGGGGAGAATTGCAATATCTTGGACTACAGAGGTCCAAATGAAATTCCTGAAGATGTTCCAGAAAGGGCACAGACTCTAACTTATGTGGTCTGAATATCAGACTTAGAAGAGGAACCAGTGACACGTGGCATTCCGTACAACTTCGCTGTTCTGAACAGTCCTGTAACAGGTCACCCTGGGAAACGGATCATAAATCCCAAATGGTGAAACCAATTCTGATTAAACCTGCGGTGGTGGATCAGGAACATGCAAGGTTACCTCAGTACAAAATTTCAGACACAGAGGAGCATAAATTTCAGAGATATCACAGAAAAATTAATAGGCATTTCTACTGAAGAAATTGGAAAATTAGGGCTTCCTGTTCCCGGAGCTTCCCTCCATTGTTTTTAGAAATGGAGTACATTGGATAGCTCCATTTGAAGAGATATATCTATCTATCCAATCAGATCTGAAATATTCCAAGTTTTTGAAATTAGGGTTTCTGTGACAAACCCTAGATCAGCCAGCTCCGGAACCAGGACGGACACCTCAAATCGGTAAGATCTAATCCTTTGCTATGTTCATTTGAGGTTCTCTTTTCAAAGTGATCTATGACATCAGCTTGATGATAATCTTGGTGAAGTTGACAACTTCCAAGCCTAGAAGTATATGATCTCTCTGAAGAAAATGGATTGGACACCTACATGAGCATAGAGGTTCTAGTTTCAAAGGAAGATGAGGCTAGAAGCCTTTCTCAAGAAGAACTTGGTCAAATCCCAGAAGATCATTGATGATTCAGTTTCGAATAAACTTGTACTACAAGTGTCTTCCCTAAAGACATCGATGAGGTTTGATTCCTTGACCAAGCTATTTGAAGGGAAGAACATAGATCAGAATATGACCTTAAGAAACCAGCTGAAGAATGTGAAGATCCAGAATGCAGAGACCATGCAGTCATAAGAATCTCTCAAATCAAAGAACAACTTCAAGCGGGGAAAGAAGAAGTGAAGAATGCAGAAGTGGTGATGGCCACCTTGGATGGCCTCCCAGGATCATGAAATTCATTCATTTAAGAAATGTGTTCCAGAAGGAAGTGATTACTTTCAGCTGACTTTGGGAAGAAGAAGAAGCTCGTCTCTAAAGATCAAGCTCTCATCTTCCAAAGAAGATCCATCAATCAATGAGAAATATGAATATCTCAACTCTTCAAGAACTTCTTATCCACCTGAGCATTCGGATAAGAAACGATGCTATCATGAATGAAAAAGTCGATTAAGCTGAAGACTCAAGAAGGAGTATACCCATGAAACAAATAAAGATAAGTATTCAATTGTCATTTCATGATATTGTTTTGTTATACATTTGATTATATTCAGTTGATGTGTTATGCATGATAGATTGTTTGCATTAATGACTGTATACTACTAATATGCATGTGATGGGTAAGTAGCTCATGGTGCTATACAACTCTCCATTGCTACTTATCAAACCTCTTTGCTGACATATTGGATTAGTGCACAATCTCAATAATGTCATGGTAGAGATGGAAAGCATCTAGAAAGTCTATGTGAGATATGGTTGAATGTTGTATTGACTAAACAGTTGCATGATGCATAAGAATTTTTCGTTATGCATATGTTTTATGAAATAGTTCTAACCATGCAACTGGTGCATTTGAAAGGCAGGAAAGGTCATGTACAGCCTCATTCAAGAAAAGAAGGATGAGACTTGTTCTGAAGAACAAGTGATGACAATTCAAGATTCACTCCAATAAACATGAATCTGAATCTCCCAGGGTCAGAGACACCATGACGAAAGAAAGAGCTTCAAAGAGTTGTAGATCCACCTTGAAGGATGAAGACCACCATGGGTACAAGAGATAACTCAAGATGAAGAAAAGAATGCTATGGAAGAAGCTATGATCAAATAATAACAGTTGATCATGGGGAATGATGTATATGATATGATGTACAAAGCAAGGTTCGTGATTCTCCCTAGAAAGAATAGACTATGACATGACATACTCTATTGACCAGTATATGTCGAGCATAGAACCACCTGTGCAGAATTAAGAAGGAAGATGATACTCCACTTCAGGGGGAGTGACTACAGAAAATTATATCCGAGTTCGACAGGGTATGACATGATGGATAGCTTTGTGATGGATCGAGACTTTACCAAGAGTAAAGTAGTTTCCAACCTTCAAGGTTGAATGCAAAAGACTAAGATATGTTGATGACCTGAGAAGACAAACTCATAGAAGATGTTGTGATACTAGAATGATGTTTGGGATATAGTACTCAAATCAGAAAGCAAGAATGTGGTATCTTCCAAAGGGATTTGCAAGATAAGATATGTTGCTGATATAAGTAAGGTAAGAGTTGCGGCTAGAGGTTTCTATCAGAAAGAGGGAATTAACTCTGAAGAGACACTTACTTTTGGAAGCAAGGTACATTTCCTTCAAATCTATCATGGTAGTTTCTTCCATGATGAAGTAAAGACAAGCCTTCCTTAATGGTATGATTGAGGAAGAGTTTTACATTTAACAGTCACGAGGATTTGAAGTTGAAGACAGAAGGAATCAAGTATGCAAGTTGAAGAAGGCCCTCTATGGCCTGAAGCAAGCTCCCGGAGCTTGGTATGGAAGAATAGATAGTTTCCTGATAAGCATGGGCTTTGCCAAGAGTAAAGTCGATCCTAACCTTTAATACAAGGTTGTAGAAGATGTACCTGTCATTCTATTACTATATGTGGATGACTTATTCTTGATAG
>LPNX010898036.1:79578-107392 GCA_001517045.1 Pseudotsuga menziesii
CTTAAGCTTGCTCTTGACCAAAATCTCGGGCCGATCCCTTTCTATTTCAGCCCTCTTTGGATTCACCATGATGATTTTCTGCAAACTGTAGCTGACTCCTGGAATGCCCACCTTTCTGGCTCGCCTTCCTTCATTTGGGAATCCAAATTAAAAAGACTCAAATTCTCCCTTAAAGCCTGGGCCAAACGCATCCCCTCTCCGGTTTCTAACAAAGAACTCGCCCAAGTTGAGCTGGAATCGCATCAAACCAGCATGGACTCCTCTCCTGCGTCTGGTCATCTCCTCATTAAGGAAGAGACCCTGCAAAAAAACTTCTTCTCCGCCCGCAGAATAGAAGAAGAGTACCAGCGTCAAAAATCACGTAACCTCTGGCTATTGAGTGGAGACAAAAATACAAAATATTTTCATAAGCAAGCAGAGGCACCTAAGAACTACGAAGCTGTTTCGGAAATACAGTTTGAAGGAGAACTGATCCAAGACGCTGAAGGCATAAAGAAAGCAGCTGTGGAAACTTTCTCAGATCTCTTCACCGCCCCCATTGAGGACCCAATTGACGTCTCCTCCCACCCCTTTGATCTCATCCCTCAGCTCATCAATTTGGAGGATAATAATTTTCTTACTGCACCTATCACCATGGACGAGGTTAAAAAAGCTCTCTCTATTATGAAACCAGATAGTGCACCTGGCCCGGACGGCTTCACAACTAGATTTTTTACCTGTTGCTGGGCAATAATAAAGTATGATCTCCTAAAAATGATTCGGTACTCACAGAAAACCAGCAAATTGGGAGGCAGCACTAACTCTTCATTCCTGGCCCTGATTCCAAAAGAAAAAGGAGCCACTACCTTCAATCGGTTCAGGCCCATCTCGCTGTGCAATACTCGTTACAAGCTCATAACTAAGATCATTTCCTCCAGACTGAAAATAATTCTCCCTCGGATCATCCCGAAAAATCAAGGAGGATTCATCAAAGGAAGATAAATCCTCGACAACATCATTCTTGTCCAAGAAGCAATCCACTCCAGCTTCCACCGTACAGAAAAAGGTATGGTCATCAAACTCAACTTAGCCAACGCCTTTGATCGTGTTAGACATGAGTTCCTGTTTGCAGTAATGGAAAAATACGGCTTCTCCCTCAACTTTATAAGCTGGGTCAAAGGCTGTGTGGGTGACCCTTGGATAGCCCCTCTAGTAAACGGAAGGCCCACTAGCTTCTTCAAAGCCTCTAGAGGGTTAAGGCAGGGTTGTCCGCTCTCTCCTCTTCTCTATGCCATCCAGGCTTCTATGCTCAGCTATCAACTTAACCTCAGTCAGGAAATCCACATGCTTCCAGGGCTTAAAATTGTGAACAATGTTAAGGACATTAACCACGCCCAGTTCGCTGATGATACTCTGCCGCTAGGAGGAGCCTCTGTCCACTCTGCTGAGCAATTCAAAAAAGGGTTGGAGTTATACAAAAAGATTTCCGGAAGCAAAATAAACTTCCAAAAAAGCAAAATCTTTAGTTGGAATTGTACAGCCAGGGAACTAAGGAACATCACCAGAACATTGGGGATGGAAGGAACCAGAGACTGGGACAACTTCACATATCTTGGCATACCCATCTGTAAAAACACAATCAAATCAGTAGACTGGGAACCTATTGTTGACAAGCTCAAAAGCAAAATCCAAAATTGGGGGGCCAGCTGGCTCAATCTAGCAGGTAAAACTATTCTCATAAAATCTGTTCTCAATAGCATGCCTATTTACCAGTCCTTAATTTTACTTGCTCCAAGCTCAGTAGTTAACAAGATTGAAGGGTTGCTCAGAAAATTCATTTGGGAAGGAGGTAAAGGGAATGAAAAAAAAATCCATCTGGTCAGCTGGGATAAGATTAAAAAACCCCATGATGAAGGCGGTCTCCATGTGAGAAGTTTATCTATCCAAAACCTAGCTTTGGGAGTCAAGTTGCTTTGGCAGTTGATCTCAGGGAAAAAAAGCTGAAGCAAAGAAGTACTCCGCAAAAAATACTTCCCAGGACCTAGGAAAAGGTGTCTGGACTTGCAGCCCACTCTAAGGAAGGGATCCCCAATATACAAATTATGCATTAAAGCTTTGAACCCCTTCAAAAACAATCTTTACTGGATCCCTGGAAATGGGAAATCAATCAATGTTTGGGAAGACTCCACTCTAGGGGATTCCCCCATTGGTTCAAACATGGAAGTAAGCAACATCCAAAGATGGCTTCTGGACAAGGGTACCACCACGCTATGGGATCTTTCTGCCTGGGAAGGAAATTACTAGACAAGTTGGGATTTAGGCCTCTTCCCTCCCGAACTGAACTCTGAAGCGGAAGCCTTGATTGTCCTCCTCCAAGGCAAATCCCCCTTCAAAAAAGATTCCAGAGATAGAAGAGGTTGGGGGATTTCTGGAATTTACACAACCTCAGAAGGATATAAGGATATACAAGCCATCCTTTATGCTGCTCCCAATCCCTCTATCTGGAAGTTTATTTGGGCCAAACCTTTCATCCCGAAAATTGATATCTTCTGCTGGTCTTTAGCCCACAAAAGTATCCTCACAGGAGATAACCTTAAGAAAAGAGGCATGGAAGGACCCTCCCGATGCCCTCTCTGTAAACTCCATGAAGAAACTGTGGATCACATCATGCTGGACTGTCCTTTCGCCAAAGAAGTTTGGCTCCAAGCTATGAACCTAAACCAAGCAACTAATCTGCCCCATTCTGTTCAAGATCTCCTCTCTTCTTGGGTGTCCCTATCTCCTTTCAGGCTGACCAAAAAGATTCTGCTTCAAACTGCCTGGGAATGGTTCCCAAAAGCCATTTGCTGGAAGCTTTGGCTCGAGAGAAACAACATAATTTTCAGGAATCAAGACTCTCCTCCCCGAAAAATTGCAGTGCAGGATAGAGCCATTCTAGGGGAAGCTCTGGAAAGTAACCTATCCTTAAAAAACTCCACCCAGCTTCTACAAGATGAGTTATGCTGGTTAAGATCGTTAACTCCCAATCTCCACCCTCGTATCACTCGCCTCATTCCTCAGTTAGAGCAGTGGGAAATTAGACTTGAGGAAGCTGATTTCAGGCGCTGGAAGTCATCCTTGAATGAACCTTGCCTCTTCTTCGATGGTGCTTCGAAGGGAAACCCAGGCTCAGCAGGTGCCGGAGGAGTAATCAGTTTAGCCAATGGGAACACGCTCAGCAAATATGTCTGGGGGCTAGGAATAGAATCTAATAATGCTTCTGAATTCTGTGGATTATGGCAAGGTTTAAAAATAGCGCGGGCTAAAGGAATTGGCAAAATATTAGTCTTTGGGGACTCCAGGCTTCTTATCAACTCCCTCATAACCAAGAAGAGCCCTCCGCATATAAAACTTCACCATATCTTTCAAAAAATCCTTCATCTGAGCAAATACTTCCAAAACATCAGATATTTCCATGTGCTCCGTTTGCTGAATATGCAAGCAAATAAAGAAGCTAATAGTGGAGCTGCGCTGGACCAAAGCATCTTATGTATTGATGGTGTTTATCAAAGATGTGACATTCCTTAGCTGTAGGAGATCCAGGATCTTCTTACAGCTTCCTCATTCGACCTGCCCAACCCACGTTTTCTCCCTCCTTAAGCTTGGCAGAGATTCCCTGCAAACTTGTAGCCCGTCAGGTCTTCTCGTCCTTTGGGAGCCTTCTCGCAAGTTAATAAAGAAGCTGCTTCTCTTCCATGATCCCAAATCCTTTTTCAGTAGCTCTGCGATTTCAGTTCCAGAAAATATTGTGATCAAGCTCTTCAAGTTTCACGCTGCCCCCTCCAGCGCTGCTAGTTCGTGCTCGTATCTGATCCAAGGGCAGATCCACCTCAGAATGGCGTCTGAAGGTTCCTCTAGCTCAGGAGTATCAGCAGAGGTAAGAATCGGTTCTCTGGAAGCCGCTATGGGCCGACTCAGAGCCAAGCTGGATGATCAAGACAAGACGCTGGAAGCGGTATTCAAAGCTAGAGAACATTCCTGGGATCTTCTGAACAAGAATCTGAGGCAACTACGTGCTGATCTCAACGGTAAACTGAAGGATTTCAAGGAGGAAACACGTACAGGCTTCAAGGACGCAGCTAATACTCATGGAGATTTTGGCAACAGAATCACCGCCCTGGAATCTGAAGTTTCCAAGCTGAAGTCCAAACTGGAAAAATGAACCAGCGATGCAAGCCTCTTTCTTCCTTGCTCTGGCTTCCAATCTCCACAGTACTATTTAAAAAAATGTATCAGGCCGTTGGGAGGCTGTGGCTCCCTGGCCTCGTTTTGCTGAAGTCCTTTTGCTTCTATGTAACTGTGTTGTCTATGTATCAAGCTTTCGGTAGCTGATTACCGGTATTAATATATCCTACCACTATGTTTCTGTCAAAAAAAATAATAATTTTTGCTAACACTAATATCTCTAATGATATTCTTTGCAAGCACTTGGAAAAAACCACTAAAAAATTGTTTTTAACACTAATTATCTCTCTAAGGATCTTCTTTGCAAGCACTTACATAAGACCACTATCACTTTATGGTTATAGTAGTTAGATTTTACCCTATTTTGTATTTTCCATTGGCATTCCCACCTATAGTATATATCTACTATATGTGTGACTCATAGATTTTGATTACATAAAATCACTTAATGCTATTATAGCTAGCGGAATGCCAATTTTCTCAAATTTCCATGGCATCTAATACAAGAGTGGAATGGAATTTTTTGAAGTGTAAATTGTTTGATCATTTAAAATTGTTATAATCAATATGTAGTCACACTCAAATCTCTATAACATAAAGCTCCTAACATATAAAGATATAATTACTATTATTATTGTTTAAATATTTATATTTAAACTATAACATTTTATAGGTAGATATTATATTTATATATATCTCTATATTTATTTTTCTATAAAACAATTTTTATATGGTGTATACATGTAAAATATATTTTTAATTTTATCTAAAATATAGTATTAATAAATATTGTTAATATTATTATTTGTTATAAATATTATATTTTGTAGTAGTCATCAATAATATGACAAGTTAAATAAGAGTAATGTTAGAATTGGTGTTCCATGAAAAGTTAACACTGAACCAAATAGATGTAAGCCTATCATTCAGCAATTTTCATTACTTCCCTTGAAGAGGAAGTTAGCTTAAGTGAAACAAGCATGAGGTTAGGTAGAAAAAAAAAATAACCAACTTGAATTTTGTCTTCAATTATATTACTTTACGTTTACAGTTAATAGTTCGATTATGATTCACGAATTCAATCAAGTAATGGTTAACAAATTCCAAGTTCCGTGTTACTGATATCAAATTAAATCATTATTTTCTTGACATGGAGGTATATATATTACATGACGGTTATTGAAATGCAAGGAATTCGCAATACCTTTTAACATTAGGCGTAAAATCTAAGGAATATTATTGCAACTATGTAAGACCGTTGGGCTATGCCATTTTAGTGTCAATTTTGTTTCGGATTTGGAAAAACATACGTAGACAATATGCAGGTTTTAGTAATATTTTGCTGTTTGCCTTTCAGCCTCAGCCTTTTTAATATAATCCTAATAATAGTTATTGTGAAAAAAATGAATTTTGAAGGTCGGAAGGTATTTTGATTTATCTCATAATTATTATGATAGATAGATACCATTGTTTAGTAAGAATTATTTTTAGAAAGCAAATTCTTACAGCAAATGACCAAAAGCATCAGTGGGTATATATTTTTAGAAAGCAAATTCTTACCAAAAGCATCAGTGGGATATGATACAGCAAATGACCAAAAGCATCAGTGGGTATATATTTTTAGAAAGCAAATTCTTACAAAGATTTATTTCATTTCATTACACCAGCAATTAGGAGTGGGATATGATACACCAAATGACCGAAAGCATCAGTGGGTATAAATGACCTAAAGCATCAGTGGGTATATACTTTTAGAAAGCAAATTCTTACAAAGATTTATTTCATTACACTAGAAATTAGGAGTTGGACAATTAAAGATAACAGTGTGAAACATTACACATTAAGAGTTGAACAAAATAAATGACAATCATTAATTAGCTTAAGACAGAGCAATGATTGCTACCACAGGCTCATTGTTGGCAGTTGGATCTCAAAGTATTAAGATTAAGGATTAAATTTGAAGGATACCCTTACCCATAAGTCAATTTTTTTTTTATTGTTTTTTTTGTAAAACTACCCTTCTTATAACCTATAATATATATTTTTACCCATGTGTTAAAATTTATTTTCACCAGTAAACTAGTGATACATCGGACATAACTTATTGATTTCATACACAAGGTTCTAGGAGAGGGGGATTGCTCAACATAGGGAATGTTATGGAATTGTGAATCACATCACTAATAGTTAACGCTCGGTTAAGAAGAGAAGGTCTAGAGCAGCAAATAGATCAAATAAGGACTTCTCTATACAGGAGTAATTCATAGTTAGTGCTTATTTATCTCTTGTATATTCAATGGTTAATGCTTATTTACTTATTTACTTGGGTGGAAGTAACACCACTTAAACTCATTGGAGTGGGGGTAACAACACCTAATCTATAGTTATAAGGGGGCTTAATTATGGAACAAAGTAACTTATGAATCAGACTACCTAATTAAAAAGACAACACGACATGTTTACTTTGGAATAAAATTATCAATTAAAACACTTGTTTACAAAGGAAAGAAGGAAAAAGACAACACGACATGTTTACTTTTGAATAAAATTATCAATTAAAACACTTGTTTACAAAGGAAAGAAGGAAAAACTTTTGGGAATTTTTTACAAACGAAAAACTTTCCTTCAACTGGTAAACAAACAAAAAATACACTGTAAGCTCTGAAATTAAAATTAACAACTAAACAACTATACAAGAAGAAACATATCTAACATCCAAACCTGCTAAAAACGAAACCATGTCAGGATGGGAATAAGGGTTCATAAATCATCCATAAGGATATGGAGAGCAAAAACTGGGCTGGAGCAATGCCTTCCCAGTGAGAAACCAACCAGTCCCTACTTGGCCCAGACATTCGACTGTAAACTAATTGAGCACCAAAAAAACTAGAAAATTTAGTTCTAACTTCTGACATATGCAGGAGAATGAAGACCAAAAAAGACTACATGGCTATGGAACGGGAAAATTAACTCCTCGTCACTTCGGGCTTGTTGGCATGCTCACTTCTGGCTTGTTGCCGTTGGAGTAGAGTTATTGTCTGAAGATTTCAGGATGGGGCCTTTACCCTTGTGATCCGAGGCAAAAAGCCGGATGCCTAGATTCTACACTCCGAGCTTTAAATTCACAATGTCCTCTTTCTTTTCTGCCAATTCTGTTAGAATGATGGAGTAGTGACTGTATTTGAGACGCATATTGTGGGAAACAAACATGACTACGTGACAATAAAGTCCCACAATTTTACAGTCTCTCCATGGTTTGGCTGGAATTGAAATCTGTCTACCAGGGAAATCTTTGTAGCACATAGACAAAGTTGAGCTCTTGGCTGCTACTAGGATGTGCTCTTTATTCTCAGCAGTGAATTACAGTAACTATAATGTAAGATATATGCTCTTTATTCCTTTCCTAACATATCATGTTCATGCTTCTGGCATACTGTTTTCATTTAGTATGCATCAACTCACTTTAAAACACTACATCAGGCAACATTGGTTCAATGCCCACTGCTACATAATAACTACAAATAATCGATCAATGCCCACTCCTACATAATAACTACAAATAATCGATTCCTTCTCTCTCGCTCTCCCTACCATCGTACCCCGTCGAGGAGAAGAACTCCTATGATCATGGGCAATAAGATTTTGGCCACTAACAAAAAGATTGAAGATAAGATAGATGTGATAAGAACCTTGGTACTATTTTTTTTAAGATATAACTTGCAAATGCGTACTCAAAGAGAAATCCCTAACCACATTAGGGTTTGAGTAATCCAAAACCGAATATTTGGGCATAAAACTTTAATGATAAATCTTTCTCCAAATCCATGCGCTGGCTTCGACACTACCATTAACAAATTTCAGAACGTGATTTTTCTTCTACAATGGAGTATGAAAAGAGCAAATACCGAAAACCAATAACGAACCAAGGAGGAGGTTAGTACCTGGACACCCTGCCAAATGCCGAAAACCAATGGACGGAACCAAGGAGGACGTCAGTACCCAGGCATGCACTGTAGCTTTAGAGGGTAGGCGGTGCTTACATGGTGCCATTGTGCAAATCAGGCAGTAGAATTCCACTATGGTCAGAGGACGACGAGCAGCCTCACTCCCCGTAGTGAAGGCTCCCCACCACTTTCCGACTATCAACAAGACTACAGAGAAGAATTGCTGAATTTAATACTGGTTCGAAGGAATCTGAACACGGTACCACCCATAAGATGGAAATTGAAAGGCGCTAGGATCTAAGGCTGTAACTATTCAAAAATTCAAGCAAACATTATTTATTAACTGATTGCTACAGCCTAGACATATTTTATGTGAACCCAGAAGTTAGAACCATAATTTAATAGGAGAATAGAGATCTCCGCTAGATGGATACGTGTAGATAGGTTGACAACTTAATTTAGTAGGTGAAAAAAAACCGCATCGTTTCACGTTGTACATATATTTATTTAAACATATAAACTTTAATACAGACAAATTTTAACTATGATTGTTAAATTGACGATCTCCAAAATTAATCGAACATTGTGGTTGACATGTTTATTCTAGGTCTAATAGTATTTGACAGCTAAAAAGTGGAAAAACGGGTATTCCAGCGTCAATTTTAATCTAAAAATAAAATTCAACCGTAAAAAAAATGAGTGTTAATTTAAACCTAGAATCAACCCCGGCTGGCGGAAGATACGACACGGGCCAGGAAAAGAAACCAGCAATGAGCATGCATGCAGCAATAATCTTGCTGTAAAGCTGATTAATTTTCACATCAGCTTATGGTAATGTAGTGCAATATGTTATTATTTGATATTATTTTAAGCATGTCACATCTCGAAGGCCAATAGCAAACGAGTGACCGAAGATTCTAAAGGACGTACGGAAATGGTAATCAGAGTTCAATCAAATGTTGGAGAGTCAGTTAATCCACACTGACATTGGTCAGGATTCAGAAAGGAACATTTGTTATGGTCTCCCTAAGTCAATGATGTTTTGTTTTCGAGGATTTCTTTAATTTTCAGGTGCTTCCTTCTGTTCTTCGGATCTTTCACCCATCAAATCTGAGTACAACCGTTACAAAATTATTATTAATAACTAAATGGCGCGATTATTATTAATAACTAAATGGATCTTCCTTCTGTTCTTCGGATCTTTCACCCATCAAATCTGACCTGAGTTACTGAATGATGTATCCTGCCGCTGCAGAATTTCAAGTGCTTTGGTCAAATCAGTCGTAAGTTATAACTTATAACCAATATCATATCTCATTCTGCTGCATGGTGGCTTACGACGATAACTGTTTAACTTTTGAAAGTTGAACGGTCAGTCCCAAGTTTACATTGTATGCGGGGAGCCGCTTATATAATGTACAGACTTTTTGTTGGGAGGGGAGCCTGTCAAATGGGCATAGTTGGATGACACTTCTCTTTTAAGGAGAGCCTGTCAAATGGACATAGTTGAATCTCTCATCCAACGATGTCCATTTGACAGGCTCTCTCTCATCCAACCATGCCTATTTGACACCTCCCAAGAGAAAGTCTATCCAGTAAATAAATAAATAAGTTTCACCTTAAATACCGTGCCATCTCACTAGAATCCACCATTCCACATTCCAATGTTAACATGTGCAATGAAATCCAACTTAGTTAAATCATGTATGATATAAATTTCTCTCACACTTCACATAAAACCGTTTTTAAAAAGTCATTTTAGTTCTATTGGTTTTACACTTTCTTGGGATCTCTATATGATCGTTAAACTTCATTTATTAATTATTCAATTTTTCTTTTATTATTTTACTAGTTTTTTTAATATGGATTAGTCTTTTTCAATTTAATCATTTGGTTATGATCGATATTTTTATTTTTGAAAAATAGTTTTAATTAATTATTGTTTTTCTTTCTATGTAATTAATAAAGAAAATTTCCTTAGTATGCTAAATATTTTTTTCAAGCTATAATTAGTGACATGTTCCTTCAAAATTTTCATATAATACTTAATTGAATGCTCAATTGGCTTAGCAAGTCATTCTTACATGTGTTTTATCACAAGTTAGATTTTATATAAAAAGAAATTACTATGTAATCTCATTTTAAATAAATATTTAATTTATTATAAATAAATTATGATGATAAATAAGATATTTTACCTTTATAATATTATTATTTAATTATAAGTTATATGGTATTATCTTAGAAAAGAAGATCAATGGATGGTTAGAAATGGAAAGTAATTCAACCACAGACCACCTCCTTACACTTAGGATCATTGCAAAGGAATGTCCTAATAATAAGTCTGACCTATTTTGTAACTTTGTGGATTTTAGAAAATCTTTCGATACAGTGCCTAGAAATAACCTTTATAATAGGCTAGAGAAGCTTAAGGTTCCTTTTGAGTTGAGAGTTGTCAGGATAAGAGGTTATACGAAAAGGTCATTTCCAAGTTTAAGAATAATGAGGGGTGGACAACATATATAAATTGTAATATTGGAATTAAACAAGGTTTCCCCCTCTCCCCTACCCATTTTGGAATTTACATTGATAAGCTAGAAAAGTGTTCTTATGGAAAGGTGTCCTTCTGATCTCTATAAGCAATTAAGAATTCTTAAATATTTTTGCTCTAACATGGGTATGACTATTAACATCGACATGAAAATTTTATTTTATGATAATAGAAATCTAAAGGAAGTGACTTCTTACAAGTATATCCAATTAAGAATTCTTAAATATTTTTGCTCTAACATGGGTATGACTATTAACATCGACGTGCAAATTTTATTTATGATAATACAAATCTAGAGGAAGTGACTTCTTACAAGTATATCCGAATTGATCTTAATCACAAGCTTAATTGGAACTATAGCATTGAGAAAAGGATTATTGGAGGGCAGAAAGCTTCTTTTGGTCTTGAAAATAACTATAAATCAACCAATCTAGTCATGTGGGATAAAAAGAAGTTCCTATTTGAAACTCTTGTCATCCATGTTATCTTGTATGGTTGTGAAGTATGGGGGTGCATCATTTCTAGAGAATCTTGGAGGAAGATTGAGCAAATCCAGAAGCAGTTTATAACTTATAACCTCAAAATTAAAAGCAATACGCCTTATCCTATTCTCCTCATATAATGGTTCTTTCCCCCGTCGAGAGCATTGCTATGACTAGGTACCTGATGTACAAGCATAAGATAAATAACATGGGAAATGAGAGACTTCCTAAAATTGCTTTAAACTCAAGTCAAAACCAACTACGCCTCAAGCGGTGTTGGTGTAGAGATACAATGGCTTGGTTAAACCATTAGGGAATTAACGAAAACATCATTTTGGAGAACATTGACAATGTCAAAAATATTATTACTTCTGAGTTTAAAGAGAAATTCGATTGTGAGGAAGGTTAAGAGAAAATTAAGATACTATAAGGAGGTCATTAATCCTAACTTGGAGGATCAGAAGTATCTCACAGTAGTAACTAGATCACAGAAGAAAATTAATATAGCCAATATTAGAACGAACTCTCATGAACTCCATAGCGAAAGAGAGCGTTGGTCTATTCCTAAAACTCCATGGGTGGAAAGGGTTTTCCATTTGTGTGAGTCTATGAGCGTTGAGGATGAAAATCAATTTATCTTAAATTGCCTTGCTTACAGCCACATTAGATCTGAGTTTCATAGTATTTGCTACAATACAACCCTGTATAACATCCTAACTTGCCAAAAATATTGTGAGTTTGGAAAGCTTTTTGAGCATAGGAACAACATTTTAAAGTAACCCGGGTATTTTCCTTCTTAAGGTCCCATAGACTAAAATTGGTGAGTGGAATCATCATCATCATAAAGTGAAAAACAATAAGTTTAAAATGTGTTTATATTATAAATAAATATTATAGTAGTTTAAATAGATAAGATTTTTTATTTATTTTTACAATGTTTCTTACTTTCTTTAGAATTAAGATTGTTTAATCAAGATTATGTGAAATATTAAATAATGTTGAATCCATTTATGTATTCATACATTCATAATAGCAACAAAAAAAAACCATATTCCTATCAAATATTCTACCCAAAATCTATATAATAATTTTTTTAAATTATTATAGATAAAAAAAAAAATACAATAATGAATAACATTAAAAAAATATAAGAAATAATTTTTTTATTTTTATATTTAAAAATAAATCTTTTATTTTATGAAATTTATCAATTAAATAATATCAACGTTGAAGATAAAAATTTCATATTAAAAAAATTATAAAGTAATTATAAACATGGAAAGTAATTATTGTATTTAATATGAGATAATTATATTAATATTGTATGGTTTAAATAAGTTTACTTATATTTAATAAGTATTATAAAAGAATGAATGTAAATAAGTTTACATATATATAATGATGATGATTAATGTTCATTCAAACTTATATTAATAAATTTTAAAAATACATTCTTATAATTATTCATGTTAATTAATATTTATATACTTTTAGAATTACAAATTTTATTTTTTCATATTTTATAAAACCAAATCTATAAAAATAATTCTAATCATACATTTAAACATAAGTATTAAACTTTATTAATACAGAATTAAATTTAAGTAATACAATAGTACAAAATTAAATTTAAGTAATTAAATTTACACCATTATAATGATCATAAACAAAAAAACCCATGGGCCCTTAGTGGTGGTGCCCAATAAGAATTATTGGGTATCCCCTGCCAGAATGGGTGTTTCATACTCAAGGTATCCCCTATTGCTTTCAGGTAAGTTAGGATATGAAGCATGGCAAGGGGTATAGAGAGGGTATAAGGTTGTTAATTAATGTTTCTACTTAATTAAATACATTTTCCTATTTAAAAATAACTAATTCTATAATTAATTTGTATGTATATTTTCTCTTATAATTAAATTTGTACATGCATTTTTTTCTCTTCTAAAATAAATGTCTTATAGCATGTAATGTGACTCTCATAAAATTATAAATGTTTTGTCTTTATACATTTTTTTCTCTTCTAAAATAAATGTCTTATAGCATGTAATGTGACTGCGATAAAATTATAAAAAAAAATTATTCATACTACTTGTAATATTCAAATGTATATAAAAACTATAAATTCAATATACTTTATAGTGTATGATGTACTAAAAGATATATATAATTCAACACTTTACATAAACATTATTTATTTAAAAAATGAGCATGATTTTGAAATACTTAATCATGTATTCCAAGGTAATCATCTTTAAGTAAATAAGGACAAATTACTTTCATTATAAAAATTTTAGTTATTTATTATATAATATGTATTTTTTTAGTGAGTGTGAACCATGCTTTAAAAAAATTACCCTAACTTAAAGTCATACTTCTATAGTGTTTATTGTATTAATTTGACCCTTCATAATACAATATTTATGTACCATCATATATAAAACCCTAATTTATTTACCAAATTAAATCACACCCTAAATCACTTAATTCCGTATAGATCGCAATGAGCTAAAACATCATTGGCCAAAAAAACACAAAAATAGGGAAAAAAATAGACCTTAAATAATATAGTGACAAAATTCACCTTTTAAAATCCTCATGCAAAGAATATAACACCTCTCCAACATTCTCCCACAGTTTTTCCTTTGAAAAAAAAGGCCCAAAATTCATAAGATCATAGGTTTAAGGAGACAATAAGCCTTGCTTCTCTAAACCAAAAAAACATCTTAATACTAGCACACTTCATTAGTGAGTCTACAACAAGATTCAACCTCTCAACTTTCTCCAACAACACCTTTTTTTCTTTAACCTTATCTCTCACAAAGTGGTACAACACATCAATATATTCATATTAGAATGAAAAGTATGTTTTTTTTTCAAAAAAATTGCTCTCTAACTATCACAATCTAACCTTATAACGTGTTGTTCAAAATTAGTACATGAACCCAATCGCTATAACCATACAACTTTCTTATTTGATAAATGGTATCCATGTATTCAACTTCTGTAGTTAAAAAAGAAACTACAACCTATCGCATTCTCATCAAACCGATTGCTCTACCAAATGCACTAAACACATTTAATCGCTTGTAAATATTCTAGGAACAAGATCTCTAGCCTAGTTTACATTAGTAAAGCCTGATACATCTATTTCTTTGTATATAATTTGGGTCTTTGTCGATACTAGATTGCATAATATGTAGATGGACACACAAATATTTGATAGCTCCCTTTATATTTGTCTAGTGATCCTTACTTGGATATGAAATATATTTGCTCAAAAGTCCCACTCCATTGGCATTGTTTAGTCTAGTATATACCATAGCATGCATCAAAATATAAATAAAAATAGAATTGGGAACATGAGACATACCCTATACTTCTTCATGTGTCTTGAGGCACTTTTCTACATATAATGTTGTGCTTTCAAGAATATGAACCTTCACTAGTTTACATTACTGCATATTAAATCTCTACAAAATTGTCTCAACATACTTTACCTAATTTAAACCAAAGATCATTAACTATAGGATTTCTTTTAATCTCAAGGTTCAAAATAAATTTATAGCACTAAAATATTTCATATAAAACTTAGACAATAAATGTGACATGACCTCCTTGATGATATATGTGTTCTTTCCTATTAGAAACATATAATCAGCATACAATATACTATCAATATAGTGATAACAAACCTTCTTGGAATACACACGATAATCATCCTTGTTTTTCATAAATCCCAATCCTAGTATGTAAATATAAAACTTTTGATACCAAATTCTTGGGGATTTGTTTAGGCTTTTTTTTCCTTCTATATTAACTTTGTGTTGCCCTTTATTATGTTTCATGTAGATTTGTTCTAAAGGTTTATATGCAGAAATAATTTCTTTATGTCCACTTGTTCTACATTAAATGTTGTACAAAGAAATAACACAAATTTAATAGAATTTATAATAAGAAAGAAAATATCACAAAAGTCAATATTATCCACGTGAAAATATGTTCTTATATTTCTCCACTCTTCCTTTTGCATTAAACTTATTGTTTTTAACATATATATTTTTATAATAAAAAAAAATTCTCCATACAAAAATTGTAACCAAATCTCTTGTCTTAATTTTTAAAAAAACAACCATTTCTTATAACATGCCTTTCTTTTAAAATTAACCCTCTTCACAATCAACCTCTCAAACAATTCTATGATCATAGTCATTAGATGGTAAAACAAAATAAAAACAAAATCACTTGAACTATACATTTTTCCTTCTTACTCAAATATATCTCCTCAAGACCATTGTGTGCGCTTCTTACTTATCATTTGATTCATTTGATGTGACACATCTTCTCATCTATTGACTCAAATCTCCATTCTTCATCTCAAAATATGTTTTTTGCAATCTCCAATTTTCATCTTAAAATATATTTTTATGTAGTTCTCCTTATCTTTATTAAGCCTCATGTTTAAAAGTATTTTTAATTTTCCTTAAAAAACACATTATAACTATAAACAAATTTTCCTATCACTTAATTCCAAAATTTGTAAATTTTTATTTCATATTTATAAATAATGAGAGAGCATTTGTTTGAGTTATTTTCCATCTTGCTCTTTTTCTCTTTTAAAACATGCACATAAGAATCATATCTAGAAAGTCTAATATTTACATACATGATATTTTACATGTTTTACTCATCCATGCCTAATGAGCAATCTTATTAACTAGTGTTGACGGAGGTGATCAATTGATCAAACATCATGTAATATAAATATCCTATGCTCATAATTTTTGTTTTATATAGTACATCTCTCAAGTAAAACTCTCCGAGTCATCAACAATTTTAATTTCTTCACACTTTTATTTTTTATTAAGATTTTATTTATATTAAAAACAAAACTTATAGAACGTCTTGTTAGGTTTCATTTATATATACTAGATCAAATTTTCTTTTTTGCATTATATCTTAACCAGGATAAGAAGTGTTCAAGTCTACCATAATGTTTTTGGTTTTTGGTGTAAAATTATTTTTCTTTTAGAAACATAATATATATTAATTAATAATTAAAAACAATACATTTTATGTGTAAACATTTTTATTTTAATGGTGAACCCTAAAACAAATCTAAAATTACTTTTTTAGAACATTTACAAAATAAAATATGATTTTTCTATTAAAAAATCATTATAAATTTTTATTTATAGAATTTTTTATTTATCTATTTTAATTTATGAAAATTCACATACATGTATTCTATTTAGAAAATAAAATAACTTATAATAAATAATCACAGTGAAAGTCTAAACATGAAAGAAATAAGAGGGCACATGCCATGATATTGAAATCGGGTTTCAAGAAACATTGCACAACCTTTCCTCTCTCTAAATGGTGGTACACATGTCAAGGTAAGTGAGTTATCACTTCATGATTACTCATTTTGTTTCATTATTATATTTTTATGGAAAATTCTCTTTTGGCAACCTTCAAGTTGATATCAACCCCACCATCCCTGTCACCTTGTAGCACTCACTTATGATCTCTAACATCGCCTCTATAGTGGAGACATCATTACGCACACACCTCAATTATGAACAATTCTGCAAGGAAAATACATCATCCCATGCCTTATAGTTCAACTCACCATTACTTTAGTAGGCTCATAATAACTATCCCTTGTAGCAAACAACACAATATGGTATCTTAATGGAACTTCTTCAAATTCAAAGGCATTCCACCCCTTGGTGAAAACCCTTTTGGACTTCCTTCTTGCAAAAATCCTCACAAATATTACTACATGGGATTCTCCTAAATCTGGTAACTCCCAAAATCCCCTTGAATCAAATCACAATAATTTAAAGTTTCTTTCTTGCAAAAATCCTCAAAGATATTACTGCATGGGATTCTCCTTCCGATCGAACTTGATTCGATCATCCTAAATATGGTAGCACCCAAAATTCCCTTACACCAAATCACAAGAATCAAAGTTTCCTTCCTACAAAAATCCTCAAAGATCTTACTACATGGGATTCTCCTACCAAACCAGCATGATTTGATCATCCTAAATATGGTGACTCCTAAAATTCCCTTACATCAAATGACAAGAATTCAAAGTGCATTAGGATATGTCCTCCCACCATACATTTAGGTTTCCTAGAATTACAGGTGAAAAACATCATCCTAGATAATACTCTTACTCAGATTTCATTAGAAAATTCAATGGAGGGGTTGATCTATAAAAAAAACACTAAAAGGATGGATAAGAGAAAAGTTGGAAAATATCTTCAAATGTGCTCCAACAATTCACTTAATATCCATGATAGGTTTGATAACCTTCCTTCTCAAGAACTAGAGAGACTGAGACATGATAAAGAACAATGGCCGACATCTCCACAATGTTGCATGCCTATATATTATGAAGTAGGTTCTGAGCTTTGATTTGACAAATTAATGCATCACCAAGATTCCCATTTGGACAAATATTCCCAATATTCCATTGAAATTTTGGACTCTTCACATCCTACAACAAATTGGGAATAAAATAGGAAAGAACATAAATATTAATGTTCAAATGATGGATATGGAAAATATCATGATTACAAAACTTTGTGTAGAAATGGACCTCAGCAAGGGACTCTCTAGAGGCATTGGTCTCAAGTACGGTGATACCACACACTGATAGTGATTGTACTTCAACAAGATCTCTTTCAGGTGAACTAATTCTACAAAAATTGATCATTTATAGTATGCATTCACTCAAAGGAATTTTGAAGGTAAATTGCTTGAGGAACTCAAGGAGGAAGAGCATGTGTTAGTAAAACCTAATTTCCCATTTTGATTCATCCCCCTTCCTTTGAAATAAAATAAAAATGAAAATCCCTAATTCCATGTACTATTTATTTGTGTATTCCCTCTTCCCCTTGCTCCATTTCACTAGAAGAATTTTCCAAATCCCTCACAAAATTGAAGGAGTCACCGGCATGGGAAGGACTCACCTCTAAATTGATTATCTCTACTTTATCTCTACCCAACCATGTAAACACCCTCCATCTCTATCAAACCCTTCCCCCCTTAAATTTTTCTCTATATCCCTATTTTCCCATCATCATCCTATATCACATACCTCACCTCACAAGCCACTCACATTACTCTCTCACGCATCCAAATTGTGGAAGAGGAAGTATAAACCCTTGAAATCCTAGCCTATCATTCACAAACCCCCTTTAATCTAAGACATATTCCATCTTAGTTTTGGGTTAATCAATACATCTAAATTGTACTAGGCCCAAAGCAAAGATGCTACAAAGTAACTCCTCCCTCACTTCCGCTGCAGGCATAGAGATGATTTGATATGGGCCATTGAAGATGGAAAGGGTGGTACATATTGCAAATACAGCTAAAGAAAACTCTTAGCTATAAATTGATGTTCAACATGGAAACATTTTTTTGCAGCACGTAGGCCATTGGAATCCCATAAGGAGGTTTCCAAATAAAAAAGATGTCTATTAACAACATCAATTTGGGATCACCTCCAAAATAAGATTCCTAGAGAATATTCTTCTAGTTTATAAACTATCCTTCATTTCATTCAAGAAACTATGATCTTTGAGGAGTTTTGTACTAGTATGATAAATAAATCCCTCCCTAACTAGAATTTTAAGTGTGTTTGTGAATTGGGAATGTGAGGTAGCCTTGTCACATCATAGAAAGGATATTATAACTTTATTGTTATTGTTTCATCAAGCAAATATGTTATGGTATTCTTGTTTTCATAAGTGACAAGTGGCACTTTAGACCTTCTAAATGTCTATGGCCCCTGCATGATAGAGATATGTTGTAAAAGGACTTAATGGATCAATATATTGCCTTTCCAACTATCATAATCAATGGAGACCTCAATGTCGTTGCCTCATGAGCTAAGACATAGGGCCTAAACACTAAAATTGACCCACTGGTATATTTATTTCTTGACTTATTTGAGAAAAATATGTTAATAGATGCTGAACATATATCATTCATGGCCACCTTGAGCAATAAGTGTAAGGTTTGGGAGTACATCCTTAAGAGGTTGAACAAATACCTTATTAAGTAAAACCTTTCGATAAGATTAAAAGGTACCAGTCAAAGGTAAATCCCTCGAGAGGGTTTGATCATGTAGCCATTACCATGCAATTAGTCGTGAGTCCTCCATAAGAACTAGACCCCTATAAGTTCAATACTCACTGGATAAATTTTGTAGACTAATTCCAATATATTTCTTCTACATTGCGTATTTTTTCTCTAAATCAATGGGAGATTATGTTTTACTTTCAAAAAAATATTCTTCATATGAAGCCAGTGTAAAAAAAGTGGAGTCGAGACCACTTTGGAAACTTAGAAAATGAACTAATGTACAGTGAATGGGGTATTATGAAATTTTATTCACAAATATCCCCTCTCCATAGGAATTTAAGAAAATCAAGGAATTGAAATCAGGAAATGCTCATCTATTAGACTTGAAGGGGGGAGGGGGAAAGACAACAAATAAAAAGTCGAGCCATTTGGCTAATATAAGGGGATAGAAACGACTAAAATTTATAGAAGAAATCATCAACTTGTAAAGTACATAATGTGATCCGGATGATAAAGGACCATAGAGAAATCCTACTTGAAAACTTCGATGATTTATGTTCCACTAGTGTGCTTAACTTTCAAGATCATTACATTCAGCCAAATGGAAAATCCTTACATAGTTTACTCTCACTAGCGACAACTTTTGTAGCCTATATCATGGAAGACAAAAATCAAGTATTAATTGCCCCTATGGTTCCACATGAGCTCGAGATAGCTATATTCAAGCTTTAGTAGGATAAATTCTTAGAATTGGATGAATTCCTAGTTGAATTTTTCTATATGTCTCTAGGCTATTATCCATGGGAATATTCTCCATTTACTAAACTAATCCAAGAAGGAAGGTAAAATCTGTGAATATCTCAATTCTACTTTCCTAGCATTGCTCCCAAAATTATCCAATTCCAACAAGTATGAATTTTTCCAGCCTACCTCGCTCTCTAATTGTATCTACAAAATAATTGTAGACGTTATCGTATATCCCATAAATCCTCTTCTCTTAGCTAATATATTGTGAGAGCATATAGGTTTCCTCCATGGCCAAAACATTCAAGATGCCATAATTCCTACTTAGGAAGTGAGATTATGTAAGTTGACTAAAAACACTCTCCACCAGTACATATATCTTGGTTGAGAACTCGAAACCCAACTCTCTACCAAGAGTCGAGTCCCTTTTTACTATCAAATTAGTTATTTCAGGTCTTAAACTCTTGATTGAGAGTTTGTTTCAACCAAGTCTTGGTGTTGGCTTCAACTCTAGTCAAGAGATTATATAGTATCTCGACTAAGAGTTTGATTTCATCAAATATTCATGTGTCCTTGAAAAAAACTGTGACAATCTTCACAAAATTATCCATTCACAAAACCCCTCCCCATGAGGAGTCATGTATGAAAATATGCAAAATAAGTTTATCAACCATGCATCATGATCTAAATGTGTTCTTTTAGATGCCAAGGACACATCCCATCCTTATGAGGAGGCGTTTCCTTCAGTGGAGGCAACATCATCAGGTTTTGTGTTTTTTATCAACATTATAATCTTTTTTATAATGCCCATGTTTTCCACATTTCCTTGAAGGTTGTCATGGGGATTTAGATATGTAGTTATATTTAAATATACCCCTAAAAAACTTAATTTTATGAAGAAATCTCATAAATAACGCATCCTTGGTATAACAATATATGGTTTTTGGCATCATCCCTTCTAATAATAGAGAATAAACCACATCATCAAGTCTTAAGTTGGTTGTATTACTCCCAATAGACGTTACAACTAAGTTATACCATGAATATACGTAAAAACACAACATAATAACAAACATGTGCACTTTTCTTCATAATTTTTTTAAATATCAATAGACAACAACTCACTTACCACAACACTAAAGGTATTGAAATTCTATGTCATGGATTAGCCATCATTCATCCTTACGGGGTGCAACTTGTTTTGAATAAAAAAACTCGTTTACTAGTGACTTTCACTACTATAAATTTCCTAATTTTTCCCATAACTTCTGTGTTTTGTCTTCTATGAAGAGATTCAACAACAATGAATTTTAGAGGTAGTCAAATTATATATATATATATATATATAATTTCTTTATATCTTTTTTCATCATATAAGTACGTCATTAGAATAATTTTGTGGTAAAAAATGGGCCTCAAAACAAAAACAAAAAATGTACTATCAAAATCAACTTTATAACAACCAATAGGATCCAAGAAGACGATGTCAACCATAATGCTAAATAGTTTTAGAATGAAAAGGAAAAAAAAACTAAATTTTTTATTGTATTTTCAACTTATATCCTTGTAGGTTTACTCAAATATAAAGTGTGAGCAGTCATCGGATGCGGAATAAAATTCCACATATAATAAGTACCCACTCGGAATACTTTTGACAAACCTCAATAGAAAAAATCTGTAAATACATTAGAACCAATATATTTCGCTGAAGGAAATACATTGTTTTATGTATTTTGATCTTTTTCATAAGTGGATACTTGTTACATGCAAAAACTATTCAAACTCGAAATTTGACTAAACCTACAAGGAAATAAGTTGAAAATACAACAACAAAAAAGTAGATTTTTCACTTTCATTAAAAAATAAAAAAATAACACTTTTATTTTATTATTTTTCTTAAGAGACCCATTTTAGATCTCAAAATGTTCTAATGTATGTACTTGGATCCACAACGACCTAGTATTCTCTACCTACAAAATGATATTTCATATTTAGATTCTATTGCTCAAAGATCTAACTATTAAACTTCTCAACCTTGATTATAGTCACACAAGAATCATTGTCGTGAACCTCCCACTAAGACCAAATTTAGCACAAACCTAAGATAAATTTTATGTATCAATAATGAGAAAAACCATAGCAACAAAAGCACCTCACTTAATTTAATAGGCTCTTTGTGATATCAAACTAACTTTTAAACTCATGTAAGTAAAACATGCATATACATTCTTAATAAAAAGAAAAATAAACTACAATAACACACATAGTACACAAATATTTATCCTAGAAAACATTAATAAGGAAAAATAGTATAACTTAGATACATGCCTCTTTCTTATTCATTTATTAACTTAACCATTGATAATACACTATTTTAGTATTTAGTAGCCTTAAAACCCGAGCCAATTTACCTAAATTATATTATAAAGTTAATAATTTATTTAGGACAAGATTACAAAAAATAGAAGAAAAAAAACGGGGGTGCTCCATGTTACTGCTGCACATCACCTTAATATATATATAGAAATCTTATAATTGTAACATACCTTAATGATGGTTATCAATATCCACAAATACCATTCCATTGTGCTAAATGTAAAAAAACAAAAAAAAATATTAGTTAGTTTGAAACGTTAATATTCATAAAATTGTGAATATATAGATGATGATGATGATGATGATGGTTAACCTCCCCTGAGACCAAGCTTTGGTCTATTGGACCTAAAGAAACAAATTATTTAGTTTGTTTTAAAATTTTATTTCTATGCTCAAAGAGCTTGGAGAGAAGCGTCCCGAACTCACTATAATTTTGACAAGTCACAAGGCTAAGAAGTTCGGTATTGAAACAAAGATTATGGAACTGAGATATAATGTGGGTGTACATGGGGCACTCTAAGAGGAAGTGATTTTCATCCTCAATGTTCATATTCTCATAGAGATGGCAGATACTTTCCACCCATGGTGTTTTAGGAACTTCCCAACGACGTATTTCACTATGGAGCTCGTGAGAGTTCATTCTTATCTTGGCTATATTAGTTTTTTTCTTTGAACTAGTTAAAACAAAGAGATACTTTTGATCTTCTAGAGTAGGATTGATGACCTCCTTATAATATCTTACTTTTCTTTTAGCCTCTAAATATTTCTCACACCACATTTTCTCTTTAAACTTAGAAGTAACAATATTTTTAATGTTATTAATATTTTGCAATGCAACAGTTTTGTCGATCTCCCAATGGTTTAACTAGGTCTTGGTATCTTTATACATACCTCGCTTGAGTCTTAGTTGGTTTTGTCTTGAATTTAAAGCTAGATTAGGAAGTCTATGGTCTCCCATGTTATTGATTGTGTGCTTGTAAACCAAGAGCCTGGTCACAGTGAGGCTCTCGATAGGGGAAAGACCCACTTCAATAAGGAGAATAGGGTAGGGTGTATTGCTTTTAATTTTGAGTTTATACATTATAAAACGCTTCTGGATTTGTTCAATCTTTCTCTAGGACTCTCTAGAGATGTTGGAGCCCCAAACCTCACACCCATACAAGATAACAAGAGTGACTAAATTTTCAAGAAGGAGCTTCTTTTTATCCCACGTCACAAGGTTTGATGCTTTACAATTATTTTCGAAACCAAAATAAGCTTTCCACCCTCCATTAATCATGTTCTCAATGTTATAATTCTAGTTGAGCTTGTGATGAATATCAATTCCTAGGTACTTGTAAGAAGACACTTCCTCCAAGTTTCTATTGTCATACACAAAATTAGCATAAGTGTCCTTCTTGGATTTGATAATCATAACTTACGTTTTGTCATTATTCACAGTCATACCCATGGTAGAGAAAAAATCCTTAAGAAGTCTTAGATGCGTATCAAGATCAAATGGACACCTTGCTAAAAGAACAATATCGTCAGCATAGAGAAGAAGGATGATGACTATTCCAGCTATAATCGTGCCAGCACAACCTGCTTCTTCTAAAAACCTTCTAGCTCTCCTTGATTTTTATTATCTATGACCATTTTGATAATATTATTCTTTATGCTCTCCTTGATTTTAATTATCTAAATTATTCTAATGTTAATGGTGATATAATGGTTTTTTGTATTAAATACAGAATGTCCATAACATCGTAAAAGAATATAAGTAAACCATTTAGAATGACAACAAGTTAATTGGACTATCCTAATATTTTTGGTTTGACAAAGTGTCCTCAGACACAAAACTTTATTAATGAAGAAGGAAAATAATTACATCACAGAGATTTGAGGGCTAAGTCCCAAAAGATTACCTCACATGGAAAACTCGATGGATTTAAATATCCAAAGAGTAACAACTAATTTATCGTTATTGAAACTAACTTAGGGACACCTCACATAATCAAGTGAGTGTGTAGATGCCCTTTTACATTTATCAAACTAAACATCTAAACATAACATTTTGGATCATAATTCCTAACAATCTCCCCTTTGATCCAAAAATTATTTTGAACAAATACCAAGTTCATTTCTAAACTTAACAAATTTGACCCTTCCAAGAGATTTTGTAAAAATATCCGCAATTTGATCTTCTGATGGACAATACTTTGGCTTGATTATTTGTTCGACGACGAGAGCCTAAATGTAATGATACTTAGTATCCACATGCTTAGTCTTTGAATGAAAAACAGGATTTTTGGCTAACTTGATTGCTGATTGATTATCAATAAATAATGAAGTTGCTTCTTTCTGATCAAGTTTGAGGTCTTGCAAAATCCTTCTTAACCAAACTATCTCACAAGCGGCTTCCCAAGCTGAAATTCATTTTGCTTCTGTTGTAGAATTTGCAATTGTATCCTGCTTTTTACAACTCCATGCCACTACAACTGATCCCATATTAATTAAGTAACCTGAAGTAGATGCCCTTTCATCAACATATCTAGCAAAATCCGCATCTGAATAACCAACAAGTTTAAATTTTTTGTTTCTTTTAAACTCAAGTCCAAAATCCTTTGTTCCTTGAAGATACTTTAACACCCTTTTTGCTGCATTCCAATGACTTTCTCTAGGTTCCTGCATATATCTGGAAAGTATGATGACTGCATAAGATAGATCAGGACGAGTTGTTGGAGCAGGGCCTGCAGCTACAGGAAAAGCTGCTATATCGAGACAAGAAAGTCAAAAGAAATAGTACCTGAAGCGGCCAAGAAGAGAGATCTCAACCACTGCACTTAAGGCAGCGGCGAAGACAGGAGGGCTGAGCTACCCTCATAAAGGAAAAGGAGCAACAGGCCGAGGTATTGAAGACAAAGGACAGAAGGGGAGCGACCGAGGAAGCGGTGCCCATACCCACGATTAGCGTCGGGAAGCGTGGAAGACTGCAGAGAGCTGCAATATGACCAGTAAGCGAAAATTCAAAGTACAGATGCGCTGACTGTCACAGTTAGGATTTTTGGGTTGCTGTTGGGATAGGCCCACAGTTTTGTATCAGGGTGAGACCTTTGGGCCACCTATTTAAGCATGTATTTTGTATTGTAAAAGGTTAGACAGTGGAGAGAAAGATAGCTAGTTCTTTAGTCATCTGTATTGTAAGATATTGAGAAAGAGTCGAGCTCTGGTTCTGTATTTAGTATGTATTATCTTACTGTAACCAGTAGCCGACTCCTTGAGTATGAATGTAACAATCCGCAGGGATTGAGAGAGAGAGAGAGAAAGAATATATTGTAAGAAGAAAGCAGAATAGAAAGAGAAGAGATCTAAGAGAGAAGGGCTCCAGTTGAGAACGCGGAGTTTCCCAGAAGATCTCGAGCTACATAATAGGCTGCAGCGGAACTGTGTGTACTTTCTCCAGACATAATATAAACACAAGTTCCTATGGACGTAGCTTCCTCGCTGGAAGTGAACCACATAAAATCCGTGTGTTATGCGACTATTTCATGTGATTGTGTTTACTTGTTTTCTATCTGTTACCTATTACATGAGCTTAGTTAACAGTTAATCAATGTGTGTATGTTATCTTCTAGTTTATAGTAACGTAGAAGGTTGAATGTGAGTTGAATGTGTTAAGTATTCTGCATATAAGCTTATCAGTGTTTGATTCAGACCGTAACAGTCACAGTGTCAAGTGATTCCTGTATATTCAGTTCAGCAAGTTAAGCACAATAGATGTCAAGCATGTTAGACTGTAGAGGCTAAGTGAAGTTGTTTAACACCCTTGTGAAAGTAACTGAGCTAGTATAAACAGAAAGAGATACATTGGGCCTTGAGAGCTGGAGAGTCCTACCGAGTCTTACCATAGAAGCTATCGCAGCGCAAGAAGGTGATATCGCACTATCGGAGGAGCCGCGGTGTGGGATATCGCAGGTAAAGAGTCAAGTAGAAGAGAAGGTTTGCACATCGTCGAGGAAGCCGCGATGCGATAAGAGTCAGTCTCATAGCAGAGTCTGCTCGGGAGAGAGATACAACGTTATAAAGAGAAATCCCACTGGTTAACCAGAGTCAAGAGAAACCTAGGATGCTACAGAACCTGGTTGAGGACACGTGAGTCTTCAGCCACCCCATCTAGGATCACTTCGGGTGAGACTTCAGGCCGTTCTGTGGTCTGTCGCCGAAAGGGCCAGTGAGCTAGGGGTTTTGTTGGTACATTACAGTAAACCCGGGTCTGCCCATAGATAACCAACAAATGGTTCCGTTGCCAGTTTTGAACAAATTGAAGAGCTAATGTTATGTTGGCATCCTACTAAAGAATAACTTAACCACTGGGTTGAGTCTAAGGAGAGAGAATTTGCTGAAAAATAAAACAAGAGTCCTAGGTTTAGTACAGAGGACTGGTTACAAAAACATATCTTCATAGACATGCATACGATATTTTTTGCGACCTATGCCAATGAGTTGTATGATTGGTTATCAAAGTTGACTGATAAGAACATATTCAAGAAGAAAAGGAACATTATCTGGACACCGGAGTTGATTCACACCGTGAAGAGCATTGATAATCCCATTTCGCGGGTAGTAGACTTCTGGCTTGCGAGTTTGCTGGAAGGTTTCGTTACAGAGTTTGCAGTTGATCAAAGAAATAGTTTCAGCGAAGCGGAGAGGTACTTCTTCAAAGGATATCGCGGTAAGTACTTGACCTCTTTAAATTTGTTCCTTAAGATGCTATTACATGAAAAAGGAGTATTGGATATATTCTCAGATGAATGAATTAAGCAAGTGTAATGTCACAAGAGTTTGAGATTGATTTTGAAGAAATTGGATGTACATGTAGTGGTAAGAAGTATAAAGTAGATTTCAGATCTTCCTTCTTTGAAGACAGTTCAGACAGTACTAGAGAACAGAGTCAAAAATAATAGAGAAAGAATAGTAGGGGGTATCCCTTACCACCCTTATACCCCATAGAAAGCAACCAGGAATCAGAATAATCCCGCAGGAACTCCATCTAGTAGTTCACACACATTACATACTACAGTTACACCGTCGAGTGGTAGTAACACAGCAAATCAGAATCCACCACATAGAAATAGAATGGGGGATGATATGAAGTTACCTACCTTTAAAGGTACAGGGGCAGACGACCCAAGACAGCATTGGTTCCTATGTGAATCCGTATGGACCATTAAACAGATCCAAGATGATAATACTAAACTTGTCCATTTGGCTACTACACTTAGAGAAAGAGCTTTAACATGGTATATGAAGTATACGACAGCACAGCCCAGAACACTCGTACAGGTCAGGACCGCCATGATTAAGGAATTTAAGAAACCTAAGTCTGAGTCACAATGTATTACAGAACTTAAAGACATCAAACAGTTACCCACAGA
>LPNX010898036.1:109603-249426 GCA_001517045.1 Pseudotsuga menziesii
CTGATGGTGATCAGATTCTCTAATAACAAGGAGCCTTTACAGCAGAATTATACAGGAGAAAGTGACCCCATGTCACATATTAAGATTTGTGAACAGAGTTGGTTGGACATTCCAGAGGATGAATGGGTTCACCTATTCATTCACACTTTAGACACAATCCCAAGGAACTGGTACACTGAGACAGAGTTGCGCAGAGGAACTATTTCATGGCCAGTTATGATAGGCAGCTTTCTACTCACTTTCACTTTTGAATCTGAGTATCCAAGCATTGATCAAGCTCTAGGTAGTATAAAGACTAAGATATTTGAAGATTGTACCCTACCAGTGTATACTCATCCTGATTGGGCCATCCAATTAGAACAAGCGCTAGAGTGTTACAACTTCGCAAAAGAGCCAGCGGATGAGGATGAGAATCCTCGTAGTATCAACATTCCAGATTCTAAAGGGACTCGTGAAGTTGATGGACCAAAGTTAGAGTTTCTAGCTGTCGCAGAACCTATCAAGATTAAAAAGATCAATATTGGCATAGAAACAAAACCAAAATTTGCCTCTATTGGAGACTATTGGGATGATGAAACAGTAGGACACATCGCAGATCTGTTACACGACTATCAAGACCTATTTCCCACTAAGTTCACAGAGATGAAGGGAATAGTAGGAGATTTGGGAGTCATGCGGATTCCTTTGAAAGAGGATGCTAGGCCAGTTAAGCAGCGTCCATACGGATTGAATCCTCGCTATAAAGAAAAAGTTAAAGATGAGATTGATAAGATGCTAGTAGCAGGCATTATTGAACCAGTAGAAGAGAGCGAATGGGTTAGTCCCATGGTTGTGTAGGAAAAGAAAACTAATGGAGAAATCATGTTTTGTGTCGATTTGCACAAAATCAATGATGCATCACTTCATGACCCATTTCTGACACCTTTTACTGATGAAGTTTTAGACAATGTGGGAGGACAGGAGATCTATTCATTCACTGATGGCTTTTCAAGCTATCACCAAATAAGAATCCATCCAGAGGATCGATATAAGACCACCTTTGTGACAGAATGGGGCTCATTCCAGTATACGGTAATGCCCTTTGGTCTTAAAAATGCACCAGATATCTTTTCTAGAGTAGTAGTTGCTGTATTCAAGGAATACATCCATAAATTCTTAGAAGTCTATTTTGATGACTGGACTGTATTTGGATTAATCAAAAAGCATATAGGATATTTAAGGCTCATGTTAGAGAAATGTAGGCAATATCAGATTTCTCTTAACTTGAAGAAATGTATATTCTGTGCGCCATTTGGTATTTTGTTGGGTCATATTGTTTGCAGACAAGGCTTGATGGTAGATCCTGCAAAGATTGCCATCATTGTAAATCTTCCAGCACCCAACTCAGTCAAGCAATTGAGGACAGTCCTTGGTCATACTGGCTACTATAGAAAATTCATCAAAGGCTATGCAAAGATCACAGCACCTATGGAAAAGTTGTTAAAGAAATACGTGAAATTCCTATGGAATGAGGAATGCCAGCAAAGTTTAGACACTCTTAAAGAGAGGATGGTTACAACACCTATCTTAGTATTCCCAGATTGGAACAAGCCATTTCATGTACATGTGGATGCATCTGGCATCGCACTGGGGATTGTCTTAACACAACCAGGAGAAGGGGGTATTGATCACCCTATCGCGTACTCCAGCAGAAAGTTATCTACCACAGAAAAGAACTGCACCACTACAGAAAGAGAAGGATTAGCTATGGTGTATGATCTATAGAAGTTCAGGAACTACCTGCTGGGTGCCTCATTCAAGATGTTCACTGACCATTCCGCTTTAAAGTATTTGGTCAATAAACCAATGTTAGGGGGAAGCATCTGCAGATGGTTACTCTTATTTCAGGAGTATGATTTTGAAATTATTGTAAAACCAGGAAAATTAAATGTCGGACCTGATCATCTATCGCGAATAGACTCAGGACAAGAACCAAGTAATTTAGAAGATAATTTGCTAGATGCGCAATTGTTTTCTATCCAGATCACAGATGAGTATTACGAAGATATTATCCACTTTCTCACTACAGGGTGGGCACCAGTTGAGTTTACTAAGCAGCAGAAGAAACAGTTAGTTGTGAAAGCAGCATATTTCACTTTGATCGCAGGACAATTATACAAGTTAGGTCCAGATGAAGTCCTGCGCAGATGCATGATGCCACACGAGAAAGAGGCCATTATCAAAGAAGCACATTCAGGTACCGCAGGAGGTCATTTCACAGGAAATCCGACTGCGCAGAAAATTCTAGCTGCAGGATTATGGTGGCCTATATTGCACAAAGACACTAAGGATTTTTGCAGATGCTGTGATATCTGCCAGAGGGTAGGAAAACCTTCACGGAGAGACGAAATGTCGCTACGACCATAGATCACGCTGCGGGCATTTGACAAGTGGGCTATGGATTTCGTGGGTCCTATCAACCCACCCGGAAAATGATCTAGTGCGAGACACATCATCACAGGAATAGAATACCTCACTAGATGGGCAGAGGCCAAAGCAGTAAGGAATTGTGATGCTGCTACAGCTGCACAGTTCATTTTTGAAAACATCATTAGTAGATTTGGATGTCCAGTAATTTTGATGAGTGATCAAGGCACACATTTTCTGAATCACACTATTGAGGCCTTGATGGAGGAATTTCAGATACAGCACCATAAGAGCACTCCCTACCACCCACAAGCTAATGGTACAGTGGAGGCTTTTAACAAGATTCTAGAAAATGCTCTTACTAATATCTGTAACAACCAAAGAAATGATTGGGACCTTAGGGTTAATACTGTATTATGGGCTTATAGAACTACATGCAAGAAACTTACAGGACACACACCTTTCAGCTTGGTGTATGGACAAGAGGCTGTTATGCCTATGGAATATATTATTCCCAGTTACCGAGATGGCGGATGCAGATACGATGAATGACAGGTTAGCGCAGCTGCTTGCCTTAGAAGAAGATATATTCATCGTAGGATTTCATCAAAAAGTGCAGAATGCACGAGAAAAATCTTGGCATGATAGGCACATTAAGAGCAAGAGTTTTCAGACAAGAGACATAGTGCTCCTTTATGACAGTAAGTTTGTTAAGTTTCTAGGGAATTTTAAGACGCATTGGTTGGGGCCATATCAGATTCAGCAAGTTACAGAAGGAGGTTCCGTTCAGCTCAGTAAACTGAATGGGGAGCTTGTTCCTACTTTCATTAATAGCAGTAGGCTTAAGCTTTATAGTGATATCCACCCCACCCCCCAATCTTAATGCAGGGAACTACCTGTGCAGATGTCCAGTGTAGTTGAAAGGAGACATCGCACCTATAACTAGTCTACACCTATTAAAAAAAAAAAGTGTTTATTTTGCGCAAGTTTTGAACATTGCAGAGTTTCAACAACTTGGCGTGAAACTTTTGGTTCAGGACGATGCGGTGTGACATCGCAGCAATGTGATGCTCCCCGTGCCACATAGACGATTTTGGAAAGGAACAGTAGGCTAGTCACTTCTCCCTTTGACAAGCAGTTAATCCGGATACGACAGCTATCTGTTGCCCTAGATTTGGAAACAGTACAGTGATTTTCCCAGATTTGGTAAATCTTGGTCGAGACCGACGCCTGTACACAATTTTCAAAGGAAATTTGATCGGATTTTCAGCAATTAATGAGGATAGAAAGGACGGGTGTTGTCTTGTCCATGCAATAAATGCTGCCGACGGGTCCAACCTAAGTGACCGTTGCTTCAGAGATTATCGCCTTCATTATAAGTACATAGATCATTCACACAGAAGGGTTACTTTAGTGATTTCTGAGAGTTATAAAGCAATTTGTAAGAGTTTTGCCTGAGCAGAGATACTTCAGTTACAGAATTCTAGTTTCCCCAATTTCGCAGCCATTGCTAGTCCAGAGTATTGCACCAGGTGGTGTATGTCCGAGAAGGAACCTTTAGAAGACGTTGTGCGATGATTCCAGAGTGGTGGCCTCCTGTGTGCTATGACGTCGCTACCCAGGGTTGTGAAATTAGGTGCACCACAGGTCAGACAGATGCCAAGGACGAGGATTCAAGCTCAGATAGTAGAAGAGTCCATCTCAGAGCAGAGAAAAAGAAAGCAGAGAAGAAGAAAAGTGAGACTAAGAAAGAGAAGGGCTCCCGGCTGTGTGCGTGGAGTTTCCTAGAAGATCTCACGGAAATAAAAAAGGACCAAGAAACAGGCATCTAAGGCTCAGAAAAACGAAAGGAAATGGGAAAGGAACGAAGTAGAGATGTTGAAAATGAGAGAGATATAGAAAATGTCAAAGAAGGTAGTTACATTAAAGCTAAAAAAGGACATATCTCCTCATGGAAGTTTTACCAAGGCGCATATATCCAAGTAAAGTCAAGGTATCGGAATGAAGATCAACTTAGATGTATGCTGAAAGACATCTACTTTCCATATATTCATAATGATGATGGCTTTGATGAACCTATTCGGACAAGCGCTCCAGTACAATTTGAAGTGAATGGTACAAACCTGACCAAGGTACCAGGAGGTGAGATCGTTCCAAGAAATTTTGCACCCTATAAATGGTTCGCCATTTATTCTGGAGCTCACTTAAGGAAAGTGTTGATACTATTTTAGAGAAAACGGCACAAGACTATGTCGAAGCTATGGAAAAATAAGTCACAGGACTTCGAGAAAGATTTGCAAGGACTTCGCAGGAAGCCAAGGAGAAGCTACAGCAAGAGAAGCCAGCTATTAGTGGCTCAGGGATGAGCCACAAGTAAGTGTTAGGGGACTGTTGGAGCAGGGCCCGCAGCTACAGGAAAAGCTGCTATATCGAGACAAGAAAGTCAAAAGAAACAGTACCTAAAGCGGCCGAGAAGAGAGAGCTCAACCACTGCACTTAAGGCAACGGCGAAGACAGGAGGGCTAAGCTACCCTCATAAAGGAAAACGAGCAACGGGCCAAGGTATTGAAGACAAAGGACAGAAGGGGAGCGACCGAGGAAGCGGCGCCCATACCCACAATCAGCACCGAGAAGCGTGGAAGACTACAGAGAGCTGCAGTATGACCAGTAAGCGGCAGTTCAAAGTATAGATGCGCCGACTGTCACAGTTAGGGTTTTTGGGTTACTGTTGGGATAGGCCCACAGTTTTGTATCAGGGTGAGACCTTCGGGCCACCTATTTAAGCATGTATTNAGTGGAGAGAAAGACAGCTAGTTCTTTAGTCATCTGTATTGTAAGATATTGAGAAAGAGTCGAGCTCTGGTTCTGTATTCAGTCTGTATTATCTTACTGTAACCAGTAGCTGACTCCTTGAGTATGAATGTAACAATCCACAGGGATTGAGAGAGAGAGAGAAAGAATATATTCTAAGAAGAAAGCAGAATAGAAAGAGAAGAGATCTAAGAGAGAAGGGCTCCAGCTGAGAACGCGGAGTTTCCTAGAAGATCTCGAGCTGCATAATAGGTTGCAGCAGAACTGTGTGTACTCTCTCCAGACATAATATAAACACAAGTTCTTATGGATGTAGCTTCCTCACTGGAAGTGAACCATGTAAAATCCGTGTGTTGTGTGACTGTTTCATGTGATTGTGTTTACTTGTTTTCTGCACAGATTCTTTTTAGCCCAAAAGAATAGGAATCATTAACTTACGGTCAATATTTCGCTATTCCAAAACCTTGAAGGTCACCTTCTTCAAACAACCTTTAGCACCTTCCAACCAAGTTCCAACCAGACCAAGATTTAACCGTGTGCTCTGATACCACTTTGACAAAGTGTCCTCAGACACAAAACTTTATTAATGAAGAAGGAAAATAATTACATCATAGATATGTGAGGGCTAAGTTCCAAAAGATTACCTCACATGGAAAACTCGATGGATTTAAATATCCAAAGAGTAACAACTAATTTATCGTTACTGAAACTAACTTAGGGACACCTCGCATAATCACATCAGTGTGTAGATGCCCTTTTACATTTATTAAACTAAACATATAAACATAACATTTTGGATCATAATTCCTAAAATGGTTCCATCAATTTAGTATTGTGAGTATATAGAGTTTATGAACAGAGTGATATTTTTATTTTTTATATTTTTCTTAATTTCTATTATCTTTAAATAAACCATTTTCCAATTATTCTATGGGATAACTGTGGAGGCCAGGGAAGAGGAGGAATGTTGCAGATGGGGAAATGACGTTGCGAGCTATGTAGAAGGGGATGATTGAGGAATCAATCAGTTTGCTATATATCCCACCAGAGTGGGTTTTTTTTATAAGCCTTTTCTCTCTACAATTTACCACTTTGTGGGAAGGTGAGATTTATACAAACTTTCCCCAAATCCATTATAGGCCACCCTTATAGAGGTGAATTTATGACATTGAAAGGCCGCCTTTTGGCTAGTGAATTCCCCATCTTGTCACATGGGTGATTTGATGATTTTCACCTTGTTGATAATCTAATGATGTCACTGCCCGAAGGGGCCTCTAAATTACTACTGCCCGATGGGACCTCTCAATTTGCTTTTTCCCCTGCCAGTACAGATAGGGAAATATGGTCGGAATTGCCTATAGTAAAAATTCGATAGCGCTTCCTCCCTATAGTCAGCATTAGGGAAAAATGGTTGAATTCTAACATACTTCCAATGGTGAACATAAAGAAAAAACAGACTTAAAGTAGACATCAGATAGAAAGCATAACGCAAGAAGGATAGGGAGGAAAGTATAGTAAGTAAAGTTTAGTTGGAGAATAAATATGTCTAGGTGAGGATGGAAAAGTCTCAGGGAGTTTCAAAGGCTAAGGTTAGTTATGAAACACTTCTATCAGTCAGGTAGAAAGGTAAGAATGTTGTATCATGCATGCCATGTAATTTCATCAATTTTCTCGAGTCTCTAAATGTACCGTACTATCCATCCTGAAGCGCTTCATTCATTCAGTGTTGTTGTATAGATCTAGGTCTTTCGTCAGGTATACAGGTAGTGAAGTAACCACATACATAAGTAATAGGGGTGGCAACCCATTGAAAGAAACAAGGTAATCGGTAGCAACATGGTGAATGCGAATTGAAGGGAATGCATGAATGACATAAGGAATGGGGGAGAAGAAACTATTAACACATGCCAAATCACCACCACCTTCCTGCGTGTTAACGTCGAGCTAGTAATGTGAATAATAGAATCACACCCTCCTTCCTGAGCATGGAGGATTTACAACTAATTGTGGGCCCATAAATCACCTCCTATCCTTATTGGTGACCTTCTCTAAATGAGACTAGCTTGGCTGGATTAACTTCTCATAATAATGATCGATTTCTTTTATTATTATATTATTATTAGGGAATTAAACCCTTATTTGCAAATGCAGAACGTGTGGTTTTAAATGGAATGATTATTAAGTATATGCAGACTTAATATGGATTCGTTATCTACTATGATGGAGGGTCGATCTTTATGATGTTAGCTTCATCTATATAACACATGGATGATCCTTATTCTCTTCCTTATACAGTAGATCCATTCGTCGGCACGCCTTATGCAACGACGTTTAATTAGGAGTCTCAGTGCAAGCTCATATAGTAATAGGTTTTAATATGAGGTATGCATACATGACAGACAACTAGGTGATATCTTACCATACAGTTAAGATAGTTCACATTGTTTAGTTCCAATAGTTCATACACTATGGAGGTCTTGGGGAATGGTTGGGTGCTCAGGATCCCCTACCTCTTACACTCAAAATGGAAAAGGTCAACGTAGAGATGTGATACAATACCACATGTTTCCCTTCACCTACCATGTTACAAGCCTCTAATGGGCATGCCATCCTAAGGAGGGAATCCTCGTGGCTTTTCTTATTGAGTAAGGAGGGAAGACTGTAAACGTAGATGTTAAGGTTATTGATTTGCGGGTGGATTCAATTTTCTGATTAGGATGGATTTGTTCCTATGCAATGCATGTAGTGGTGTCAACCATTATTTTTAGGGTAATTCATTTTTCCCATGAAGGTAATGCGGTTACCATTGATCATCTAGACTACTGCACCACTGATCGAGGGTGTCTAATGGTAAAAAATTGCCCCTAATGAGTACTACCAACTCTACAATGTAAAGTGTGGAGGAAATAATGTTTAAGGACTTAACTTTGCTAGGTCATTTTTATCTTGAACACCACTACTCAACTATGTGGCATCGTCCCCTATCCACACAACCCCTTCAAAGCATGCATAATCATTTTCTTTGGTGCAAGCGAGTGCTTCCTTAACCTCTTCCTAGATCATTCAAGATGAGCTAATTTGTGATTTAATAAAACTCCAAATGGGAAATTCAATGCATCAAGATGGCATCATATGAAGAATTAGTTAGGTAAAATGGGTATCCTTTCAGTAAGACTAAGGTATTACAGGCAAGTAAGAGAAATAAAGTGTCCAACAGTAAGGGCTAAGAAATAAACTAGGTCCAGTTCTTCATAGAGAGAAATACATCACTTGGATAATATACCCTCCCCTTACTTACGTAGGTTAAAATAGAGGTCAAATCACAATATCCAATAGGTGTGAGTTTAATGGGTTAGTTTCGGGAATAGGAGGAAGACAAAGCAAAAGAGAAGGATCTTATCTTAACTCTTATTATCTTAGTCACTAGAACTACAGCTCTATTGTTGAAGAAAAAAGGGGTTAGGTACAAACCCTCCCAACTCGTATTAAAAAAATATATATCCTACTTCACTTACTATAAAAAGAACCTAGGGTCAATCAATCAATACAACCAGGCCTTATCCTTAGGCTTTCATTAGTCAAAGTAACCTCACTCGACTTCCATGAAAACCTGAACTTCGACAACAAATAGACTGTTAGCTACCTCCACTTTATATATGTAATAACGCTTGTCAGAGGGCAAGGGAAGGGCACATAAACCGCAGGCATCGAAGCTTCATGTCCAGCTCCTTCGTTAGCTATGCTCTTTATATATGTTATTATTCTATGCTTTAAGCATTAGAGGAATTTTGAGGTCTAAAATGGGCCTCCTAAGGAAAATAATAAAATAATAGTTTAAATAATAAAATAATATTTATTAATTTTGGAGGAAAAAAGAAAAAACTACTTTTTGTGTTCATATTTTTGACATGTCTCTCCATCTTTTTACTCAAATTTTGATTGGAAGAGCTTGGTGCATGCAGAATTAGATTCCACATCCAACGAGTACCCAGACCACATACTTTTGAAGGACCCCACTACCCTAAAAATAAGAAATACCTGAAAAAACGTGATGATGACATCATCATTACATTTTTTCAAGTATCTCTTGTTTTTGGGGTAGCGGGGTCCTTCAAAAGTATGTGGTGTGGGTACTTGTTGGATGCGAAATCAAATTCCGCATCCAACGAGCTCTATCGATCGAAATTTGAGTAAAAACACAAAGAGATATGTCGAAAATATGAACAAAAAAAGTATTTTTTTTTATGACAAATATGTCAATTCGACCATTATGGTTGACTTATTTATTGGAATTCTATTGGTTCTTGAATTCCAACTCAAAAGAACTTATTGTTGGCGCATTTTCTTATAAGGCCCATTTTAGACCCCAAATTTCCTCTAATGGGGCCCACATGGGAGATAATACTGGGGTAAACTAACGGATAAGCAGGTTAGATGGAGCAGCAGAGAGCTCAATACCTTTTTGGATCATTTCAGGCTCCAACTAGAAGCAAGATATCTGATTCCTTGGCCACATCGAGCATGAAAAGCCTTCATATTATGGGTTTCACACTTATGATAGTTGCACAACTTCTCAGAGAGCATGGGGGCGTTCTACTACACACTTTCTTTCAGATGCTGCTCAATCACACTATTTATATTTTGGCTGAGTCTTTCCAAAGAATGGAGTGATTGGTAGTTGTTGTTGTCTTATGTCAAAAGCAGTTTTATAAGTATCATTCTTGAATACTTGAATAGAGCTCAATTGAGGTACGGAGTGAATCGAGTGCTAAGATAAAAGGCTTTTTGGTCTAGCTGCAGCTATCACACAATGAGACCCACATAGAGGTCTGATGCACTAGATTGCTAGTATGATGAAGCACGTATACGTTTGACCTTGATCGACCGGAATAACCTCCAAAGAACAAACTCGTTGTTCGAGTACCCTATAGTTTCTCTCCTGCTCCAAGCCAATAGGGTTATCCCATAATTTTCAACATTTTTTGGGGAGGCACAGAGAATATTTTCCTAATTTATCAGGACTTCATGCTCCCCTATTTTTATATACATCATTATACATATATCCCCTGCTCCAGAGGAGAGGTTTTGGGACAAGCACCTTCTCGCTAATCCACAACCATTCAAAGTTTATGAGAGAATTCATTCCCCTTTCATTAAGCCAATAGACCCCATAATAGAGGTAAGTGTGTTTGTAGTAGTGTGTATCCATTCCCATGCACAAAAGACACTTAGATCGGCAAGGTTGGTAAGGGTAGGCATGTATGAAGGTCAGGATCTTATCTTGCTTCCCCCTATAACTATCTATATAAGCATCGACCTTTTCTCGTGACCTAGTGACATAGTAGGTAGGAGTTTTTGCGTTGCGTAATGACCGATCCTTATAGATTTCTTTTGGGTGAATATAATCTCTGACGACCTTAAAATGTAGCAAGAAGACAGTAATTGAATATGCCTTTCATTAAACTACCTACGATAACTTGCTTGCACCTACTTCTCTTATAGAAGTGGGTCCCGATGGGGAATAAACAAGGGAACATATTCCATTATTTATGGCCAACCTGATAAAAAATCATTGTTCAAAAATGGGAAATTATACTAAAATTTCAATAGAAACCCCTAGGGGTACCCCAAAAAGGAAATAGAACGTGTTTACCTTTCAAAATTGATAGGTTTCGGGGCTACATATTTTTTTATGGGGTCAGACGAACTATACCTCGCGCTCATCTGGACCTTAAAATAGGGGCCAAGGATTTACTGGATGGCTAGGTGCGCTTTGCAAACATCATCAAATAGTTTGTTTAAAATCGCTACTATTATTAATCTCTTCCCTATCCTATAACATCTTTTTTTAAACTTACCCACATAATGACCTCCCAAAACTCCAAGATGACATTCCCAAAGTAGATAATGACGTTCATGGTCCCTACGGGGGGTGGATACTTCTAGTAGCCAAATGACTATCTATTGGTTGGTGTAGATAATGACGTTCATGGTCCCTACGGGGGGTGGATACTTCTAGTAGCCAAATGACTATCTATTGGTTGGTGCAGGGTGAGCGCCATGTGGGCACCATGTGGGATGGTGTAGGTGGGAATAAACTAAACCCATTTAATGAATAATAAATGCCCAGTAGTGGATGATCACCTGCTAGATGTATACTTATTTTGGGTAGAGGATATACTTAATACCTTGATGAAATTGAATTGTTTGTAATCACAAGAACAATCCTTGCAGAGTATTTTGCCATTTATTTTATAATAACAACCCAATTTGATCGGGTCGGAGGAATCACTTCTTGGGGAACCAAAAAGTGGATTTGATCTTTAACCTGGATGTATCCTCCCTGGCCTTGGTTGCATTATGCCCAAAATGGCACTTTTCAAGATATCCAGTCATCCCCTTCCTTGCTAGTTGATCCTTCTAGCCGATCGAGAACTCGATCCAACTTCCTCTATGTTTCTATATATGCTAGTGCCTGGTGAGACAAAAGTAGTGTTAGTGGGCGAACCTGTAAAGCAAAGTTGTAAACCAATTATGGTAAAAACCTAATCTAACTAAAGGTTGTTAAATCATGGGATTCATCTAATTGGGGTGGTAGTAGTTGTTGTTAGGTTAGGCTTTGGTGAACTAGTAAAAGGAGGAATGTTAGGTGGTACACTTGTATGAACAACTCTCTGCTGAGTTCCTTAGGCACAGGGAGTAGTGGCACCACGAAAACATATATGGCCCCGTGGTAAAAGGGAATTCAAAGAGGAATTGATTGCGCACTTCCAAAGTTATTGGGATAACATGTGAAGCCCTACGCACCAGATAATACAGGGAGGGCAAGGGTAGTAAGGTTAGCATCTGATTGAAGGGGTAGGTATGAGGTTTTAGAGGTGATGGATGAGGTCCAAGTCTGATTTGGAAAGGAGATCCAAAAGAATAGGGAACTCACACTTGAACAATACATGGATGATGGAACATGGAACTCACACTTGAACAATACATGGATGAAGGAATAGGGAACTCCTTCGTGAATCACCATGGAGCAAAGGGTCCTAATCTCTGTTGTGTGCGCATAAATACTAAGAAAATAGAACTGAATGATTGTGAAGGGTAAAGCCAAGTACAAATACAAAAAAATATATAAACGAAGAAATCATAAGTTAAAGTCCTAGCAGAATGTCAGTGCCCTTTGGAGATTTACAAGATTGAGTTCAAGAAGAATCACCAACAACAGAGCACACATAAAAGACATAGATAATAGCATTGTTATAAAGGTCCGCCAATAATAAAGAAAAAGCGCCCACTGACTAATTTCACATTTAACTGATATTAATCCTCAAAAATGGTCAATTGACGTATAATGGCAACACTTAGCAAAAATTGGAAAATTTCACTATTTTGGCCCAAAACTCATCCTCAACCTTCCAAATGGCCACTTACGCATTGAACCTTCATGAATGAAGCCTTCGAGAAGTATGATGATGGTCTGTAGTAATCTTAGAGTGGGTCCCACAGCTCTGTGTTTTCAGGTGACGGCTAAGGATATTCATCCTGCTATGGGGCAGCCATGAGTTGCTCAACGCCTTGGAGCAAAGCTGCTTTATTCCATTCTGCTTGCCTTCCTGAAATGGGAGATTCTCGAGTCAAATAAAGTGGGAGGATCCCCTCTGTAAATAACTTATTCAACATCATATGGTATGCAGAAATAACCTACTAACTGCGGAGTACAATATGTAACCTCCCTCTTTATTTTTTAAAAGACTAACCATTTTAAAACCCTTGGAAAATAAAATGTTTCCATTTCAACATTTTTTAAATAGCTTAGGAACTATGCATGGACATATAAATAAAACACTGATGGATGGTTAGGTTTAGATAAATGGTGATCCAGACCTCTTCCACCAATTTAATGGCTAAAACCAAATCTATTTTATCCTCTACTCATAAAGAAACAAAGGACCTTCCCCTGATGGTATTCTCTCCACTCTGTCAGTAGATAGATCTCCCCACGCTTTGTATACTACTAAGTAACAATTAACTATCTCCAAAGAGGGTTTCTTCATAGGTAAATGCAACCAGGTATCTTACCTTAAAATACTTCGCAAGGAGCTCAAATTAAGATTAAATAAGAGAGAGAACTTTTTACTTAACTATCTCCAAAAAGGTTTTCTTCATAGGTAGATGCAACCGGGTATCTTACCTTAAATTAGTTCGCAAGCAACTCAAATTAAGATTAAATAAGAGAGAGAACTTAGGTACATGTAAAAAATGCTTGTGGGCTTGTAGCAAGCTTTCCTTTGCAGGCAATGTAAAAGAGAACAATGAAATAGACAGAAGCACTACGGGCAGATTGAATGCCTTCTCATTATTAGACTCAGTATAAATAGAAAATACAAATGACAATACTATGGGTGAATACCATGGGTCACCTAACCAACTAAGTACAGTTGTGATTACATTTTCCAACACACTACATTTTCCAACAAATACATTTTCATATCCCCATTCAAAATCATAAGCATTGGCGGCTACATATTGTGGAATATTGACACTTCGTTCATACTTTCACTTGTTGGGACGATGTAAATATTTTATCATCAAAACACATAAGGGGAAATCTCAGATCTCTTTGGTGAGTGCCCACCAAGTAGGAGTATGTAGTTTTATTCTTGAGACAACAAAAAATCATCGCCATAATCAAGAAGGAATTACTAGGAAAGAATGCACGTAGTACTCTACATGGATATATATAATTTTTCTCCTCATGGCTTGGGTGACGTGGCACAGGAACCACCTCGCGTAGCGGAATCCTCAGAACTTCCCTAGGAACTATTACCAGAACTTATTAGATCGAATGGGGTCAATATACCATTGATATTAACCTTTAGTCGAAAGAGAGTAAGTCAAAGATTATATTAGGGAAGAATAGGGAGTAATGGCCAACCATTAGTAAGCCAGGCCAGCCATGAGGTCCACCATATATTTTTTAAAGACCCTATTTGCAGGCCATCCTTAGTGTGGATTATTTGTGTGCTATATTAGTGTGGGATAGATGATACGAGACTGTTCACCAGTGATTATAAGAAAATAACATGCCAAATGGCTTTTAAGAGCGTTCAAATGCATTTATGAAATCCATTAATCCTACCACTAGATAAACTTCAGGAAATGGCGTTATTACTAAATAAGGAGTTTTTATTATCCAATAGTGGCACATTGCACATCCAGTAGCAGATCTTCTTGCAACGGAGTAATCAATTGCTGAAGGAGATTAGCAGTGAGGGAAGTACCGAAGAGAGGGAGCAGGAGTTGCAGACACTAAAGCGATAGGGAGAGCTGGCCAGGTTTGTTGTTAGGGGAGAGCCTGACCCAAGGATGATTCCATCTTCAAGGCTAGTTGATGCTGCAGTCGATCCATGGAGGCAGTATTTACCAGAGAACCCAATAACGCGCCCAACTTTACTTGGTAGGTGGTGGTTCAAAATGGGGATATTCTAATGAAGCCTCACTACTTTATATATTTTTTGGTTTATATACGATCTCCAAAACTTTGTTATTAATATACATAATTTCGGTCGATATTTGAGTAGCCCACAGGGTGGTTAATTTACCTTTAGCTTTGATCCTGGAAACTTCAACTAATATCTTTTTACTGTCGCACTTTCCATCAATATAGTTATAGTTTCCTAGTGGTGAAACGAAGCAACTCGACTTTACCTTCCTCCTCGTCAAAATGAAAACACCGAGGTTACATCTGGACTATAGTCTAACAGGCCCATGAGATATCGGGTGGCTTGGCACGAGAGGTCAAGCACAATAAACATGATCATAGGCTTCCGGAAAAACAAGATCGTTGTGTGTTCAACAGGCAGTAGCTGCCCAATTCCGGCACTTGGTAATCAATTTTCGGAATCATGGCTTCGTACATTACTGTATAGGTGTAAAAGTTTGTCATGTAAGTAGCAGCATTTTTGTCTTTAAAAAAACATATATGCTAGGAGTTTGCTCCCTTCATAGGACAAGGACGCCTTTCCACTAGTAAATACCAGTTGTTTGCTAAGTTCAACGGTCAATTAAACACTGGCAATGCCCAATAATGTAGGATAAGGATCTTTGTCATCTAAGATTTCAATAATTTCGAAGTCTATTACTGTCGTCACACCAACCAAATCTACGTGATTTAAATTGGTCGAAATGAATGAATGTAGGAGTGACACACCTCCACCAAGTGCAAGCGATATTCAGCATGTTGCAGAGCATTTAATGCAGTTGCAGCAGCCTTGATGGCCGTTTAATCTTAAGCTCCTCGAAATCTAATTGTCATCAACCTTGCTACAACAACATTAAATACTCTGCAGCATGCTAAGTATTGTTGGCCCCCACCTAAAGAAGCACTCAGTTGAGGAAAGCTAAGCCATTACCCATGCTGAAAAGCAAACAAGGTTTTAGCTTAGATATTATTATTATTTTATTATGAAGGTTTTGAGCATAGAAGTCTATAAAACCATAAAACGAGTGGATTTTTTCTAATATCTTTGGTTCCATTTTTAAGTCTGTACATTAAGAGTATTGTTTTTTTGTTTCTTCTATTAATATTCTTGAAAGTATATTTATTTTTTTACTATGTCTCATGTGCAATTAATATTTAGATTTATTTTCATATTTTTAAATTTATTTAAATCTTTTATATGATTGGTGTTATAGCATAAAAATACAAATTAAAAAATTAAGTAAAAAAATAATAAATTTTCCAACATTCAAATAAATGATAACTTTCCTAAATGTAAAATGGTAAGGTTTCTATTTTTTTTTCTAATTCAGTTTCATTTTTAATTTCTAATATATTATTCAAAATATAAAATGCAAGATCTAAAGATTTCATGCTTTTTCTATTTTGATTCCTTTCTCTTATCACTTATTACCGACAACAAATAACAGTTTCAATCTTTTTCGAGCCTTTTTAGATTCCCTTTCTATATTGGAAATAGGAAGTTTTGGAGAATACTCTTTTCCATGTTTTTCATTGGAAATATGAAGCTTTGGTGAATACTCTTTTTCATGTTTTTTATATTTCCATATAGCGTGTTTGTAGTTTGTTTTTGCTTAGCAGAGGTAATTTGAAAGGTAGAATGCTAAATCTAGAATTATGGAGGTTAATGAGGCAACATATAAACTCTTATGTTCTCGAAGAGTTTAGTGTAATGTAAATGTCATATCGGTGTTTGTTTCTTTTTATTTGTTTTTATTTCGATTTATAATGACCTGAACCCTTTTTATTTTTAAGTAAAAAAAATTAAAAATTCGAGGGGGCTGGGGGCATATGGGAGCTCCACATTTTCACGAGGGAGCGTGTGGGAGCCCCTTGATTTGAGAAACACCTAGACCTGCGTTTCCCCAAGTTTCGCAGAAAGAGGAGCGCTAGGAAATGTTTCCCATGGAGCCTCCGAGCCCCCGCGGCGTGGGAAGCACAGGGAGCACACCCCCAACCCCGGAAGATGTGTCTCCGTGGAAAACTGATAAGAACCTATGAGGAGAAATACATGACATAGAAATGCTCATATACTTGGTTATAAAAAAAATAAACACTAGTATATGGCACGACATGATAAAGCAAGGAAGTATATTTAGTTTCCCAAATCTCATATCTAAAAACATTTTTTTTGCATCTGAGAACCCTAAAGGCCCTTAGACAGGCATCACACATCCTATCATATGGATTGGATGCAAATTTGTACAAATTTCTCACCAAGTTTTAAACCCACTTGGAAACCTACATCACAAAAATACATACCTACTTTTAGGACGAAACTTATTTAACCATGTGAGTTCTCGCTTCTCATGAGGCAAGTGCGGGAGGACTCTTTGATGAGAATTCATCGGGTGACCCTCATACACTTGCCTCGAGAGAAGCAAAAAAATGCCATGGGTAAATAAGTTTATGCTACTTCTTAAGCGTGTGGAAATTTAAATACGTGCAAGAATATTCCATCATATGTCATTTTGTAAGAGGATCCATGGTAAGAAGTTATTTCATTTCTCGCCTGAATCCATTGACGTTTTAACCCTAGTGTAAGAGGATCCATTATAAGAAGTTATTTGATTTAAGCATGAATCCATTGACGTTTTAAATCATATTAAAAACTGGTTTTTATTTTGCATTTGGGTGATGTTGGAGGAGGGTGGAGATACATCCAGCCATTGTGTTCTTTTTAACCATACCGTCCAACAAATATAAATATAAATAATTTCAAATAAAAATACACTCTAACAAATTATCACTTCCAAAATAACATATAACCTTATCACTCAAAAAGTAAATATACAAATTATCGCTTCCAAAATAAGATATAACCTTATCACTCAAAAAAGTAAATATAGACAATAAAAACGAAGAGTAATAGTACATAGCTTAAATTTGGCGTCCTCATTAAAACCAAAATCTCTTCATTCTACCGGATCTACCACTTTAAAAAGAAGAAAAGTTAAAGATTTGAGAAATCATGTGAATGCAAAAGAATTTGAGATTCTAATCTCTAATCTTGAATAAAAGACACGTGTTCATGTAAATGAAGCATATAATTTTTTTTTAACATAACAAGGAGGCAAGGTAAGAGTGATTACTTTACAATCCATAAAAATACTCACAATATATATGGAGAATGTGGTTTCCGTAAAGATCTTTCGCCAGCTTTTTAGCACTATTGACCATTAGCCTGCTATATCTGGAATAATAAAATTCATAACGGTGCCTTGGTGGAGGTAACATTCTCACTTTTCATTTTCATTTCGTCATTCTATCGTCGTAAGTAGAATCAAGATCAGATCAGCAAAGTGATACAAATCAACAGATCCATTCAACAAATTCAGTTTAAAAACATTGTCAATATCAAACAAATTCATTTAATAGAAACGGGCGATATCACATACCCTAATACGTTTGGTACCAAAGGTCTAAAATGCTATAGAGAATTGCTTGTGTTTATGTAATAAATAAATCAGGTAAAAAAAGTTAACAAAGTAGTCATGCTATGCTGAAAATAAGGAGAACATAATAATTTTCATAAGAGAATACTTAAGATCTTACGGAGGAAAACACGGTTAATCACTCTATATGATTGTTTGGGTTTACATATATATACATATAACTAAAAGTTATAACAGATACATAAATTCAAATTAGAGCATTTTTAGTTAACATGACGAAACAAGAAACATGGAAAAAGAGTCATACTTTTTTTGTGAGATACAATTTGAAGTTTATCTAAAAGTTATAACAGTTACATAAATTCAAATTAGAGCAGTTTTAGTCAACATGACGAAACAAGAAACTTGGAAAAAGAGTAATACTTTTGTGAGATATAATTTAAATTATCTTAATGAGAGATTTTACTACTTTTCCTTATAAACATCACTAAAGGATGAGACATTATAAAACACGGGTTAAAATATATGTCCTTGTAAAAGTAGATCTTGTTATTGAAAAACATGATTAAAGTTTAAGTTATGACAATTATCGTGCATTCTTCTATATCTTATTGATAATTGAGTCAAAGTTGTAGCAATGTTTCTCAAATAGCAGGTTTTATATATATATATATATATATATATATTATTTAGGTTTATTTTGTAAGGTTGCACAAGAGTATATTATATTATTGAGAAGAAAAAAAACAAAATTATAGAGCTATTCACATTGTGACTTTATGGAGGCCTAAGTAGGTGGAACTGCAAACCTAGTTATGCAAAAATACTAACCTTGTTTCCAATTTTTTCACCAAAAAAAAGCCCTCCCAATAGAGAGAAAATAGGCATGAGCTAGTTTGAAAATTCTAGAGTATATAAACGGTAACCTAGAGCTAACAGACCTATAGGCAAGCAACCTATCTAACATAGAAAGCTAAAAAAACTGAAAGACATAGTAATTATTATCATAAACATAAAAACCTTTATTAGCATGAGCGTTCTCCATGTACATAGCCAAAGTGTTCTTCAGTGACGGGGCATGCCTTGTATTTAGAGCTCGAAGAATCTTCCACAAGAAACTTCACCGCCAACAGCTTTGTTTTGCGCGGAATGACTGCGCCAACCAGCGTCATACGTCACAATTTTCAAGTGGGCTCTATGGATGGCTCAACCAACACCAGAGTGTAAAATCCCTAAATTTCATAAGTTGTATGTGCCTATGTTAGGGTTTATCATTAGCATGCTTTTTTTTTACGAATAATTCTTCTGTCGTAAAACTGTTGTCATTTTCTTCAGTCTTGTTCTATTCATGATCTGTTAAAGGAACAGGTCATAGTCTTACTTAGTCTTTACGACTAACGCATGAACCTTCGATTTCCCCTTTTTACAGGTGGATGAAATCACCCGTAATTTTGTTGAGGAACAATCCTAAGATGCAAAGCAATAAGCGATAAGGAAAGGTGGTCCACCTTGGTTTGGGAAACAACCTAAACCTTAAACCAGTTCTTGATATTCATACTATATATTATGCAATAGTCATAACCAATACTATATGCCTAAAACTATATATAATACGTCTTGAAATATCTCAGCCTTGGATAAGGTATATCATAAGCAATACGATAATCCTTAACATTATCACAAGTTATAAACTCTATGGTGGGGAAAATTATGCAAAAGATTTCGGTTTATAAATATGATATGATGGTTGACCTAAGTTTTAAGACCACGAGTGTGACAACATTATGCAAAGGACAAGAAATATCTACGTTCTCAAGCAGAACATGTGACCGAAGGATGTGATTGTCATTTTGAAAGGGTTCTGTTTGGTTTTATTTGTCCTCCCAAAGTTGCTCTCGGCTTCCGGCTGCTTCACCTTGTAGCTTTTATGTCTGTGAACAGAGATCGAAGAGCCATAAAACTTGGCCCTCGACACCTTCTGAACTTGTCCACGGTTGATTTGTTCGTTGAGGAATTTTGCAGTCCTCATTTTGGTGGTGCTCGAGTGACTTTGGCTGGTTTTAAGAACGTCAAGAAGGTAAATACTTCATCCGCACTTCCACTAATGTTGTCTCTCTTTGCATGGGGTTTAAAGTAAAGCTATTGTTTAACTCCTGGAAATAATGTGTGTGCAAGAGATAACAAGAAAGGTTCTTTGCAACGAGGGTTTGGCTGGATAATGGTCAAGAAGACTTTTCAGCTGGTAAGACTTATGGCCTTACCTTTTCATGGCTCTGTGAACAAAACTGGATGTCTTGATGTGCGATTTTCTCCAAATCCTTGGGGCTTCATCTCTGCGCCTATTCGTGAAAGAGATAAACTTATGCAAAGGACAACATTATGCAAAGGACAAGAAATATCTACGTTCTCAAGCAGAACATGTGACCGAAGGATGTGATTGTCATTTTGAAAGGGTTCTGTTTGGTTTTATTTGTCCTCCCAAAGTTGCTCTCGGCTTCTAGTTGCTTCACCTTGTAGCTTTTATGTCTGTGAACAGAGATGGAGGAGCCATAAAACTTGGCCCTCAACACCTTCTGAACTTGTCCACGGTTGATTTGTTCGTTGAGGAATTTTGCAGTCCTCGTTTTGGTGGTGCTCAAGTGACTCTGGCTGGTTTTAAGAATGTCAAGAAGGTAAATACTTCATTCGCACTTCCACTAATGTTGTCTCTCTTTGCACGGGGTTTAAAGTAAAGCTATTGTTTAACTCCTGGAAATAATGTGTGTGCAAGAGATAACAAGAAAGGTTCTTTGCAATGAGGGTTTGGCTGGATAATGGTCAAGAAGATTTTTCAGCCGTTAAGACTTATGGCCTTACCCTTTCATGGCTCTGTGAATAAAACTGGATGTCTTGATGTGCGATTTTCCCCAAATCCTTGGGGCTTCATCTCTGTTCCTATTCATGAAAGAGATAAACTTACTTTGGTTCAATATGAGCTCGATACTGTAAGGGGGTTTTCCATTTTTTGTGGAGTCATACGACTATTCCACTTTTATAAATATGTTGTTAGTGTATCTCTGTTTCGATTCTGCTATTTGTCTTGAACACGTCTTGAAATTATGACAGGATTTTTGAGAGAAATATAGTCTACGACTATCTCTGTAAATATTCCTTTATTATTAACGACCCCATAAGGGCTTGTATATCGCCATGCTTTACTTTATCAATGTTGGAAGCTTCGTTCATGCATTTTGTTTAGTTTAGCTACTTTGTTTGGCATTTCTGTTACAATTTGTTTAAGTGACCGTGAGGCCTTTATACTATCCTGTTTGTAATTTTAGGAAGGGCTAAAGGCCACTGTCAATGGTTTTGCTTATAATTTAAAAGACCCGTGAGGGATCTAACGTTTAATTTACAATCCAAAGTGTTGATGTAGCTTCGTTCTATTTCTCACAGATTGTAGTTATCGGAGTACTGTATATTATTGATAAATGTTTACTATTACTCTATTTAATTAACAGATAACTATAAGGCTCAGCTGTAAAAGAATTTGAGGTCTTCGTTATTTTTATAAAAAACTTAAAATACGGCCATAAGCCCTTGTAAGACTATAATGTATGAGGTCGTGAGGCATTTTTACCCTGTGCACTTGCTTTTGTAAAGAAAATTACTCAGCCATAGAGCCACTGTCAAAAATCATTTACAGTTTATGTTCTAAAGTCAAGGTTTTTGAGAAGACCCGTAAGCCTCTATCGAAACATTCCCGTGGATAAGAGGTTGTTACAGATTTATATAATAATAAGTCAGTATGGCTTTGCTCTTTTCTATTTATAGCTTAATGTGTTGTTTATTCAAAGCAATGATACTAGGTCATAGAACCATAGATATAGTTTACTTATAACATGTATGTTAACAATTCTAGGCCGTGATGTACACTTGTACATGTTATTCTAGTTATAAAATAAAAATGGTCGTAGGCCACTGTTACCGATAAAATTTGTAAAGGCCTTGGTAGTTTGGAAAGACCATGATGGTTTTCACATTTGAATCCTGAATTCATAATTCGTTAATTGTCCTTAACTTATAAAAGAAATTTAGTTGAGAAAGGAATAATATGTTGGCCATGAGTCTATACTTATCTTTGGGTTTTCTTGTTAGAAGTCGTAAGGCCATACTCAGTTTACAATGATGAAATCATTATTAGGTCAATTAGATTGTCCTTTAAAAAGGGACTGTACTATTTTCTTTCATGGATGAGACTGATTTTTAAAAACAAGAGATATAAGCCTTAAGGATGCAAGGTTTTAAATCTGTAAATAAATAACTACATATGACAATACCAATTTAGCTTACAGTCTGTAAACAATGCTTCAGCCTGTCAATAAACTTGATTTGGTATTTTTAAGAATTCAAGTCTTTAGTGAGATCTAAAACCTAGCTCAGTTATTAATTTTATTTATGCTTATCTATTGAATATAGGGTTTTGGATCTGAACAAGAGGCTGGAACTCAGTCTTGGTAAAATATATAGTATGTATATTTTTATTTATAGGTCAAACCCTTGATATGTTTAGAATTAAACACTGATAATATTAGTTTAAAGAACTATAAATTCACTTACAAGTTTTATCCTTATTACGATCTTTCATCCTTATAAAACTCTTTAACTAGAACTTTACACTATAATAATCTCTATAACATATTTTTCTTATAAGACTTTCCCAAGTCTTTACTGGGGAAATAAATTCTACGCTTTTTAACTCCTAGACTAACAGAGGATTCCAAAGTAAATCTAAGAAGAGCTGAGATAAAGAACTTATAATTAGAAATGGAAAGAACAGGAAAAGTGTCGTTTTAAGCTAAAAACTAACTTAACAGACTAGCTCATGCTAATTTCAGATTTCTTTTCTTTAAAAGTAAAAAGGATTAATGTCCACAAGCTCTGTAGTTGATAACCTATTTATCAGCAATTTTCAGATAGGAAATACATATAAGAATATAGACTATCAATATGAGAGTTGCATAATACTGAGCATACTTTCACAGTTCAGACATAGAAATAAAGCCTCATTAATTCACACTAATTAGAACCTGGATAATATGCAGAAGGGGACAAACACCCAAAGGAGACTGTTCCACCCAACCTTCTCCTAAAGAAACCAAAGTTACTTTCTTAGGATCCCCAAGCATGTTCATTGAACCACTAGGATGAAGATCTCTGGAAATAGCCCACACAACAAACTCGTTGCAACTTAGCACTCAGTAGCAGACTTAAGTCAGTGATTCCGCTTTAGCTATCCCCTTATGAAATTCCTTGTGTGCCTAACTTTTCAGTTTGCAGCAGTCACAAGGTTCATTCACTTATAAATCAAAATGATTAGTGAGCCTCCTACTCAATTTGATGGTATATATAAGATTTCCTAGGTATTTGGGTCAATTTTGGAATTAAATGAGCCACCATCTCAGTTCCCCCTCTGAGGGAACATGACCACAATTTTAGGGATTATGCTTCCTGCAATAGCTAGAAAGTGAAATGCTAGTGCTACCACTTGTCAACCAACCTTCTACAGCTGGTTGATCCTCCTAGTGGGTCAATGAACACTCATTTAACAGTCTCCCTTTGATAGGTGTCTCCTTTATTTAATTATTAAAATAAACAATTCTTCAATTACAGTCATCCTTGACCAACTTGGTCATAAAAATTTACAATAAATTTAACATAATGTTTTTTGTGAAATAAATAATAATATATATGTATTTTTCAGTTCTGGGTATGTTACAAACACCCATCCCCCCCCCCCTCCCCCCCCCCGTTTAAGCTCAACATCGTCCTCGATGTTGCTTAAATTATTCTAAGTCTTCCTGGAACAAAGCCGAATATGCCACCCGCGTATCACTCTCCAATTCCCAGGTTGTTTCATCTACACTGAGTTGTTTCCATTGCATCTTTACCTCTCCAATGATGCGATTCCAGAGAAAAATTTCCCTCCTATCGAGAATACTGTCTGGTTCCACCAAAAAATCTCCTCGTGGTTCTACTTGAATCACATTCCAATCAATCACATGAGTAGCATCATGTACATACTTTTTCAAAATAGAAACATGAAAGATATTATGTATTCTAAAATTATGTGGCAAAGCTCACTAATATGCCACTGGCCCCACTCTTTCCAATATTTTGAATGGTCTGCAATACCTGGGTGCTAATTTAGCACAACTCCCTAGTTTAAAAGAGTTTTTTCTAGGTTTTACCTTAACAAAAACATGCTCACCCACTTAGAATTCTTTCATTTTTCTTTTAAGGTCGGCATAACTCTTTTGTCTGTCTTGAGCAGTTTTCAAATTGCTTTGTACATATTTCACTGTTAGTTCCAGTTATTTTAACAAGTCGGGTCCTAACATCAAACAGTCAACTGGATTACTCCATGTAATAGAAGTGTTACATTTTCTACCATATAATATTTCAAAATGACTAAACTTTGTTGAAGCTTGATAATGGTTATTATATGCAAATTTAACTAAGTGCAAATAATCTTCTCATTTCTTGGGATAATCTCTAACATTCATTCGTAACATGTCTTCTAATACTTGATTGTCTGTTTCTGTTTTTCCATATGTTTGCGGATGATAAGCAGTACTGAAATTTAATTTACTATCTAGTCCTTTAAATAAATATTTCCAAAAATTAGCAGTAAATTTATGATCTCTGTCAAAAATTGTTATCTTTGAAATTCTATGCAAGTGAAATATTTTTTTCATAAAGATGTCAGCAATGTTAGCATCTTTATGAGTTTTTTTAACAGGTATAAAGTGAGTTGTCTTACTAAGTTTATCCACAACTACCATTATTGAATCATTTTGTTTCTCACTTTTAGGTAAGCGAGTTATAAAATCAAGACTCATAACTTCCTATTTCCAATGTGGAATTGGTAATGGTTGTAAACGACTTTCTGGGTGTTGATGCTCAGCTTTAACTTGCTGAAATTCTATACACCTAGCAAAAAATTCAGCAACTTCAATTTTCATATTATGCCAAAAATACTTTTTTCTCAACATTGTTATCATCTTTTGATATCCTGGATGTCTGGAATAAAGACTTTTGTGTACTTCATTCAATATTAGTAGCTTAACTTCCGGTATATTTGGCACATAAAGTATGTTTTTATACAACATTAGACATTTTTCATTAAAACTGTAATTTGTAATCAAATTTTCAAATATATTTCGAGTTACTTTTTCTTTTAAACTCTTGTATTCAGTGTCCAGTTTTATTCCTTCTTCAAATTTATCCTCTAATTCAATTATATAACTGCTAATGGCAGCTACAAAACTTGTTACTGCATTTCTTCTTCACGCATCAACCACTTTTTTTTCCTTCCCTTTAATGTGTTTGATTTCGAAATCATACTCGCTAAGGAAAGCTAACCATCTAGCTTGCCTTGCGTTTAAATTTTGTTGATCAAACAGATATTTTAGACTTATGTTATCAAACATTAGCAAAAATAATTTTCCTATTAGATGATGACGCCACACTTTGAGAGCATGGATTATGGTAGCCAGCTCTAAGTCATAAGTTGTGTACTATCTTCTCATGAGTTTTTAACTTCCTTGATTCATACACAATTGCACGACCTTCTTGTGGCAGTACTCCACCCAAACCTTCGTTGCATGCATCAGTGCATACGATGAAATCTTTGTCTGGATCTAATATTTTTAGAATGGGTGCAATGGTTAATAATCCTTTTCATTTATTAAAGCTTTCTTTGCATTTTTTAGCCCATACAAATTTCTCGCCCTTTTTCTGCGATAATGTTATAGTATTTGCAATTTTCTAAAATCCTTCTATAAATTTTCTATAATAATCTATTATTCCCAGAAAGGATCGTACATCAGTCACGTCATTGGGAACAGACCAATCAATTATTTCTTTTATCTTATCCGGGTCTACCAATATCCCTTCTTCGAATATTACATCCCCTAAATATTGTATAAAATTCACATTTACTGGACTTAGCATATAGTTGATGTTCTCTTAAAACTTGTAATATTATCTACAAATGTTCATTGTGCTCTTCTTTCATTTTAGAATAGATTAATATGTCATCTATAAAGATGACTACAAATTTGTCTAGGTATTTACTTAGGACACTGTTCATAACTGAAATCAACTTTTCTCATAGCTTCCTCAAGAGTCTTCTAGTTATCAAACTCCATCCTGTCTTTGAAGCTAGTAGGAAGACAACTTAAAAATCTTTGTATTTTAGGCTTTTCATCAATTATGTAAGGTACATAACTTAACAGACTTAGAAATTTTCTACTTAACTTTTTCATTGACATTGAACCCAATTTTAATTCATAGAATTCCTTAGCTCTTTCCTCGAAGTATTGTTCAAATAAAAACTTTCTTTTAAAATACTTTTTAAAAACTCTCCAAGTTAAGTACTTCTCCTTAATATTTTTGTCCCTTTAAATATCTTGCCACCAGATATTAGCTTTTCCAGTTAAATTGTAAATAACCATCTGAGATTTTAGTCTGTGAGAATAATTGTAAATATGGAAATATTTCTTCATTTTTGATAGCCAAGCCTCGGCTTCTTCACCTTTTTCCACTTCTCCGTTAAACATGGGAGGCTTTATTTTTTAAAATTTCACAGAAATTTCCTCATAGGGTTTATACTTCCTTCTCCTAGGTTTACAGTCACTTTCACTACTCTCACTTGTGTATTTATACCTTTCCTTATGTGACCTTGCATTAACTTCTGAAGAAGATTCACTATCATAATATTTTGCTTTCATTCCTTTATGTTTGTAATACGTTGTTTCAGAATCAGTTTCATAAGCATTTATTTTATCTTTTCCTTTGTTATGCATTTTGTCTAATAACATCTGATTCATTTCCAGAATTCTTTCATTATCCATTTTTACAGTTTGCAATTCATCTTTTAACTCCTTAACTATTTGTAATAATTCTAAAGGTGGATTATTCAGTTCTACATAAATGTTATTTGGATTGTTGTGCTAAGATCCATTTTAAGCAGATGCTTCAACACCTTCCATTTTACTGCAAAACAAATTTTATATTTATGTACAGAAATAAATGTAAACAAAATCAGTATATTTGTTTTCTTACTTGTATGCAAGTGAGTCAATCAGGCCTAGTGTTTGGAACCTCGCTCCGATAACACATGTAACATCCCTAAATTTCATAAATTTCATAAATTAAAATATTTACTGAATGAAACTTTAAAAGTTCCTAAGAAATAATTCTGAGAGATGTTATACTTCATAATACTTATGTCGTAATGATAATGGTTGTATTAATAACTGCAAGTTTTATGTTCCTATGTAAGGGTTTATCATTAGCATGCTTTATTTTACGAATAATTCTTCTATCGTAAAACTAGTGTTGTTTCCTTCAGTCTTGTTCTACTCATAAGTTGTTAAAGGAACATGCCATAGTCTTACTTAGTCTTTACGTCTTATCCAAGAACCTTCAATTTCCCCTTTGTGCAAGTGGATGAAATCACCCGTAAGTTTTGTTGAGGAACAATCCTAAGCTGCAAAGCAATAAGCGATAAGGAAAGGTGGTCCACCTTGGTCTGGGAAACAACATAAACCTTAAACCAATTCTTGATCTTCATACTATATATTATGCAATAGTCCTAACCAATACTATATGTCTAAAACTATATATAATACGTCTTGAAATATCTCAACCTTGGATAAGGTATATCATAAGCAATACGATAATCCTTCACATTATCATAAGTTATTTCCCCTTCCTTGTAAAACAGAGCACACCATGTAGGGCCATGGACTCCTTGCTTCTTGATATTATCTCAAGTTAGGATTTTCCAATCATACAAAATCCATATAAAAGAAGCGATCTTCGACTAGAGTTTAGCTTCCCAAATTTGTTTCCAATGTGGATGCAGCTGTTCTTCCAAATATTGAGTCAGCAAGTGATAAGCTTCTTTGATCGTGAATGTACCTTTTTGTGCGTGACCCCAATGAATAATATTCGCACCATGTTGTTTTGGAATTCTTCCTTTTTGCAATTCCTCCCAAACCTCATGCCAATATTCTCCACCCTAATCAACATGACAAAGCTCGAGGTCCTTCCCTATCTTGAAAGATGAAATATTCTCATGAACCCCAAAATCCTTCATCTTCCTTCTATTGGAGTTTATGAGGCTTGTTTGAACTTCAGGTAGTTTGCCAATGTGCCATTTTTTACTTCCCAGAAGCACTGATGCTGGATTAGAGTCTATTGGGAATAATATAAATTATTTAGTTAATAATAATTCTTAATATTAATTAAAAAATAAATCTGAAAATGGACTCAGTAATTAATGATAATTCTTGTTATCCGAATTCAATATCTGAGGAAGTTCCAATAAACTTTGAAGTTGAGGCATCGCGGAAGCGTATTACCAAGAAAAATTATAACCAACACTAGAAAATATAAAATCGTTCAAGAAATGCTCATAGATCCAAGTAAGTTTGGTAGGTAATAGGTACTCTCTGATATTTTAAAATAAATTTCTAATTTTTGTGTCCAATCCTAACATGAAAATATAATATTTTAAATAAAAGGGATGCCAAAACAAAGGGATAAATAAGTGGTTTTGTTCCGCACAACAAACTATAATCTACAATATGTCGAAAGTGGAACCTTTTCACTTATTTTATACTAAAACCAATAGAAATCATTTTACATGTATTTACAAATTACATATAATCATATCATAAAGTTGGAAAGTGATGTCACTTTTATTTTTAATAACCCTACTAACCAGACAGATCATATACAAGAACAATAAGTTATAATATTAATATCATAAAATAAAAGAAGATAATAAAAATATCATGAAAGAAAAGAAAATTAATAAGTTCTTAAAAGTGATTGAAGTATATTAACTAACATTAATATTAATATAATATCACAAAATATAAAATAATAATAAAAATACTATCAAAGAAAAAAAATGAATAGAAATTAATTAATAAATGATAAGGTTACATTTGATTATAAATGCTTTTAGAGTGGATAAACATTATAGAAAGACTTAAGGATTATAGTTGATTACATTTATTACTTAATTATCTTTTATTAGTTCAACGTACCTACTTGTGATTTTAAATATCTACGAATTATAAAAATTATTTTTTTTAATTGAGAAGAATGATTATTGAGAAAAAATCCATAATACATGTTGAATTTATTTAAAATTTGGAAAAAACTTGTTATTGTTGAGACTTCTTATTTTAGTTCATCATTAGGGGATCTCACTTTTTGAGATGTTACTAATTAAAGGTTAAAGAGCAAGTATAAATATAGATAGATGTCTGAGGTCCGCTAAGTGTTCATGTAGCTACTTTTTTATTTTATCAACTAGTAATTTTCAAGTGTCGTTCAGTTTTAACCCATCATCCTGGTTAAATGTGTTATCTGGTTTGTCAATTTCACAACCCATTTTTTTTAGATGGTTTTCTTCCCTCGTTATTTGTGATGTTCTTAAATTTATCTAGAAAATGATAAACATAGTCATAACTATGAAAGACAGAAACCTCTAAACAATTTGCTTTTAATCTTAATTAAACAAAGTATTTTTCAATAATTAGGTCTCTCATGTTTCTTATATTTTTTAAATGGCTATCATTTATTTCTTTCATTTTCATGGGTTATGGACATGTTTTCCAAATATTCCATATCATTTCCATTTAATAGATAATGGTATTTATTCCCATCCTTCATGTTAATGTTAGTATATTATTGTGATTTTCAAACATATATTCCGTGAGCATAACTCGCTGGTGGATGGCCTCTCCAAACAGGCATTGAAGTTGGATATGGGTCATGGAATCTTCTCTGAATCCTTGGATGGAATGATCATATATCATGGCCAATTTGTGCTATTTTAGATTATGTTGAGTCTCTTTGTTTTTCCTCATTTGGCTCTCAGCATTTGATATGTTTTTTCTCTATGCCTACCATGTATGAGACTTTTCAGCCAGCAAGTTTTGCTCAGGAATGTCTGTTTGATGATCACCTCCGATCTTACTCAACATATTTTGACCTGTTCTATCAGGGATGATGAGAAAAGTCTGCTATGATCAGACTTTGTGCGTCTTTCTCTTCGATGGTTGTATGTAGGCTCAGATCTTTTCCTGTCTATGTTTTGATGTTGTTTCTTTTTTACTTTCTGCCGGGAAGTTGGAATATGTATAAGATTTCTTTTGATTCTTATGAATAACAAAGACTGGTATTTTTTCCTCTGAAAAAAAAAGTATATTATTGCATCGGAATTGGCTCATTTGAACACGTTTGAATTCATGTTAGTTAGCATATTCTTCACAGGAATTGGCTCATTTGATTACGTTTGAATCTATTATACAACCTCTGTTGAGCCTTAAAAATGCTAGCCCACAAGAGAAATTGACTGGAGATGGAAATCCATAGCTTTCCTTGAGTCCCTTTTCCATCCTATGTGGATTCTTGGCACTATTTTATGAGTGAGGGATCTCGACATGTTTTACAAATATTCTACATCATTCCCATTCAATCTATAATGGCATTCATGGTGATTGACTAAATACAATATCTATGTTTCCATACTTCATGTTAGTTGGCATATTTTTTTCATAGGGATTAGGTCATTTGAATTTTGTTATACAACCTAGTTGAATTTTGAAAATGTTTTTCTATAGATGAAATTAAATGGGACGATAATCCATGGTTTTACTTGAGCTTGTCCGTTGGTTGTAGTTTGGGTGGTTGGGAGGAATGAATGTTAGCCTCCCCACCCACGGGGACTTTACTTAGTGAACATCTCACATATCACGTGCGATCGCGGGATATTAAAGAATACCCTTAATTTCAAGAGATATTGACCCAAACTCTTTTTGTTGAAACCCCCTCCCAATACTTAAAACCTCCTCCCCACCCCNCACAATATGAACTAACGTGATAGGATATTAGTCAACAAGTGAAGCCCCTGTGTCCCCACCTAGGTTCAAATCATATAAGTGACATGTTTGCTCTTGTTGAGACCTTATGTAATGAATGAGTAGACTTATGTTTGATTCTGGCAGGGCCTTGACATAATAGGTAAGTACAAGTTACAACTTTGATAAATTTATATCATTACATATAAATTATTGAGTAAATTTTTGGAATATTTTTTGAATTCTAAAAGAATACCAGTTTTATCTTAACAATTCTATTTTTTTTTTATAAAACATATATGAATATCTTATTGGTTAGAAGATTATCACCGATGAATTATCCTTGTTCATATAGGCAGCCAAAATTGTTGATTTTAACTAATAAATGAAGTACCTACCAGCATAGATCATTCTTAACTCTAACTCTATCAAGCTTTGAAAGGGATCAACTCTCTTGAGGTGCAAACCCATTTTAGAGTCCAAAACTTGTGGAAAGTGTATGCATTCTAAAATGGGTTTTCACCTCTACGGATTTGGTACTTTTTGGCACTTGATAGAATTAGAGTTAAGATGGATTTATGCTGGTATTAAAAGAAAATATATTTTTCTTCTATATTTTACATCAATCAAAAGAATTCATCTATGAAAAACATATAAAAGTCACAACAAACCTATATAGCATGAACAAATTAGTCAAATTTCTATACAAACTAAGTGTTGTTGATGATGTTGAGATAGAACACCTCATTAAGATATACTAATATAGAGATAAGGTAAAACAAAATTAAATATTTGTATTCATATTTAATGAATGTTTATAAAAATATTTTAAAAAATCAATGTAAAAGAAAATATCATTATCCTAATTTCTTGGAATAAATCTAATTTAAAAAATACCATCCCATAAGATGCTCCCTAAAAAGCAAGATAACCATCATAAGCATCACCCAAAGAAAGAGATTACTTCCAAATGACTAAGGGAGAGGAGCCCAATGTAGCTAATAATTCAAGATTTTAAACATATATAAAAGATAGTAGTAAAACAATAACAATAGTATTGTTGAGACGATTTAAAGCATATCAAATAAATAGTAGTATACCATTATATCACTCTAAGACTTTATAGAAAAAATCTTTTTAAAACCCAAAATTCGAAGGCAAGAATGGCCATATAGTGTGCCAAAGAGCAAATAATAATTACAATGCAAACTAAGAGTCTATATCCTTGTTCCATCATATTAAACTCATTTGTTATCATTAAAGGTTGCTAATTGAGTTTCAAGGTGGAGTGGTGGCTTTAGCCATGAAGAAGACCTTTTTCATCAATAAAAATGAGTTTCACTTGTGATGATATGACTAACATCAATAACATCAACATTCCAAATTAAAGTTCATATACCATCATGATAATAGACCATGGATGAAATTCATATTAATTTTGAATTTTATTTTTCTCAATAAAAGCACAATTTGAAAAAGTAAATCAAATATTTTCTTATGAAGGTTTTTATTATTATTATTATATTTAAGTATGTTACTAAAATAATTTTTGAATTTTATAAAAATATATTTGGTTCTTTTGGAACTTATGAGTTAACATAATGTAATTCTAAAACTTCCAAATACAAATCATGTATTAAAAACATTTTCATTAATTAACCAATTTAGATTTAATCCAAACCCAAAAACAAAATGGACAATCTGACCCAATATTCTAAATACAATAGCATCTTCTACAATCTACACTTATATTTAAGTAATTTAGATTTCACTAATTATAAAAATTATCAATCCAAATCAAAGGACAAAATGGAGAATCTAATCGCATCTTTTACAATCTACGCTTGATAGTTCCTCGTGATTAAGCAAATGAGTTATGACTATAATTGTATGATTTTTTTCAAATATATTTAATCGTTATAAAATAATATTTTAAAATATATATAGAGAAATGGATGGAAGACCCTATGTAAATGACATATATTTATTTATTTTTTAAAGTGACCAAAATTAATATTAAAATAATAATAAGAAGAAAATTAGGTTATAAAAATAATAAAAATGCCTTGTACTTACTATTTTAAAAATAATTCGTAAAAAGTATTAAAATTTTATTTACAAGAATGGTTTGCTAGGTTTAGAGGCCAACATGCATCCCAACCAAATGATTTTTTCTCTTTCTCTAAACTTAATTATTTGTGTAAAAAAATAAATTGCTCATCTCATTATGAAACATGCACTTCTAACTAAATTAGTGATTTAATAGCTATTCATGTACATTGAACTTAGCAATTTGTCTCCCAACCAAATGGATTTCTATCCTTGCACTCCAAACTTAACGGTTTGTGTATTAGAAATAAATTTCTCATCTCATTATGAAACATGCCCTTCGAACTGAATCAATGACTGAGTAGCTCTTTGTGCAATTTGCTTCAAAGAGTTAAATTGCTCAAAATTAGGTGCTCCTTTAGTTATATGAGGAGCTAGGAGCATCATTACATGAAAATAGAAATATTTCCTATTTTAAACCCTAAGCTACTAGGTTTTAAGTGATTTAGGACCACTCTAGCTAACATGCCTCCCCAACTAGCATTAATTACAACATAATTCACCTTCTTGAAATGAAGTGCTACCCTTTATTTTATCTTGTAACCCCACACGTGAAAGATCAAGGGTGGATATGCAAGGATGCAAGGTGATTCTTTTTTGGTGGCCTTCTTTTTCCAAGGAACTATGGTGCTCTTATGCCGAACTATGTATGGTTCCTTCCCTCCGAAGTAAAAAAAAGTCATCCATGTGAGAGAGATGAGTCATTGTAACGTACATCACTCAAATCTATTACAATACCATGATACAATACATGATTACTATAATAAATAGAGTTGAAAGAGTTGATTACTATAATAAATAGAGTTGAGAGAATTGTTATCAGATCTACCTTATTCTATAGATAGTTGGAAGATGTTGAGTGAATATCTCAACCACACATCAAACTAGGGAGAGAATCTCTCTCATACCCAACACATCATCAAGAGATAAACATTATCTCTAACACACCCCCTTAATGTTTATTTCGAATCTGATTGTAGAGTAGACTTGGTCTTCATGAAGCTTTCATCACTTTGAACTTCTCATGTACCTTTCTATCCATAAAATAGATTATTGATGTCCATATAAAAAACAAACAATCTACTAGAATGCATGAGTTCTCGGTTGCTGTAACCGCTAGTTCTCTAAGAATACTTTTCAGCTACATGGTTCATCAATGTTAAACTTGGCCCTTCATACTTTGAGAATCTTCCATCTCAACTTTGTCATGATTTCACATCAACCCAACGTACGAGTACACCTATTACCCTCGTAGCTACCCATGTGGTTCATTCCACAACTTGATGCCACATCCTCTGTAAGTATAAGAGGGATAACACTATGTGATTTCACACCACAACATGTATGCCTAAACATATAGAACATGTCTTACAATAAAATAAACTGGTTAACGACTTGCCAATGGCTAAGCTAAGCTTTATAACTTGGAAAAAAAAAAATCCAAGGTGTCAAATACAACCTAACAAGCACCCCATAAATTACATAATGATATCTCAAATACAACAAACATTGTAAATGCTTTACTAAATTTACTTAAACATCTCTCATCATTTCATTACAAACCAAAACCAATATAACCATTTGCCCAAAAAAAATTTACTTAAACATCTCTCATCATTTCATTACAAACCAAAACCAATATAACCATTTGATACTATTAAAGAAACTCCACACTGCTACTCAAGCCTTCAAATAAATATATCTATAACCATACTTGTCAAATCTTACCCACATATGGTTAGATTGGATTGGCTCGACCTATGTATGCAGCGAGTTAGGATCATATAGAGGTTCTCATTACTTGGGACCCGGTTGAGGTTCTCATGTACTTTGTAAAATGTAGTTGTTTAAAATTTAGCATTTAAATGAGCTGGCATTATTTAATTTCTAAAAATTAAATAATTTTTTAACAATGCTCAGAAAAAATCCGTAATATTTGTCAGGCAACTTCAATTTGAAACAATGCCCTCATATTTTAGCCGGCCTCGAGCGCGCTTTCTACAGTCATGTGCGAAGGCGAAGGCTATCACTCATTCAATGAGATTTACAACTCTCTGGATTTAACTTTCCTTTTTACATATTCACAGCACAGCCCTTCAACACAGTGGCTCTCTTTTGGCAGCGTGCGATCCTTCAATAAACTCTGTCTTCTTTGAAACTCCACATTGGCGACTCCACCAAGATCTGATGGAGGGACTCCTTATAGCTGCAGATTGGCGGCTTGCAGTAATCTCAACCTTTCAAATGACGACTGTTGAAGGCTATTCATCGCACAGCTCAATCCCCACAAATTCTTCACGCAAGCTGCTCCAAAAGCTCCTCAGAGGTTTCGATCCAACGTTTCCCTCTCACACAATGATTGCGAATCTTCGTTGCAAGTTGCTCCGGCAACAATGGTAGCTCTCTCAACGTAGTGATGTAGAGGACCGTGGGCCCTTTAATCTTTAGCTGATCCGACTCTTGTTAATACAGTGTGATTTTATCACACTCAGACGAATCTCACCTTCATAAGGGCAACAATCCCATCTCCACTGCCTCACGGCCATTTACGATTCAGCAGAAGCAACAATTGCTGGGCATGGGCATTCTCCTTGGTGGTAACGCATTCAAATTTATTCGCAGGTCTAAGCAGCGATCTTTTCACTGTGACGTAGGTAAGACGTGCTCTCAAAGCATACACATCAAGAAAATAGATCGCAAGAGACACCAATTGCCCCAGCTCTCACGCTCACCAATTCAGTACTCAGTGATTTCAGGTTTCAACGCAGTCATCCATCCTCTACAGGCAAGTGACTTTCACACAACGATCCATCTTGAACAACTACACACTAACATCCTTCACATAGCTGCGAAACAACACTTCGACCTCGCCAGGTGGAGTGATCTCTCCCAGTGGAAGTAGTCAGTCTAGCTGTGACTTCCTGTAGCAAACTTCACCTAGGGAGGTATCGATCTCAACCTCCAACCAGGATGCAACCTTCAACGTAGGCAGCAGGGTGGTTCCTCTCTCACACGGATGGCAGCAGTGGTTCCTCACACAGAAAACACAACTATTCTGCAATGCTCCTCAATTTAATAGTCCTGACCACTCATAGTCCTGAGCACTCCCGTGAGGGAGTAATGCTCAGTTAACCTTTGTTACCAAGAAAAAATTGGAAAGGAGTCACTGTAACATTCAAATCTATTATAATACCATAATACAACATTCAAATCTATTACAATACCATAATATAATACATACATGATGACTCTAATAAATATAAATAGAGTTGACAGAGTTGTTATCAGATGTAACTTATTTTTATAGATTGCTGAAAGAGTTTGAGTAAATCTCTCAACCACAAACCAAACTATTGAAAAAATGTTTCGTACCCAACACACATCACGAAGAAATAAGCATTATCTTTAACACTCGAAACTCGTTAAATTTAATGATTTGTATAATAAAACTAAACTGCTAATCTCATTATGAAACATGCCCTTCAAATTGAATGAGTAGCTCTTCGTGCAATTTGCTTCCCAGAGTTAAATTGCTCAGCTATGTATGGTTCCTTCCCTCCGAAGCAAAAAAATGTTATCCATGTCTTATGAACCCAGAGATTTGTCCTTTTCTAAAAAAAATTCTTTAACAAAACTCCAGAGATGTTATCCATACAAAGAATTCTCTAACAAAACTCCTATTCTACTTGAGCATGCAAAGAGTTTTGCCTTCTTAAGGCCTTACACTACCCTCGTCTTCTTCATTTAGGTTTCATTAATTTCAACAACCTCATCTTTGCTTTGTAATTGTTCTTCTTGCCTTCTCCATAGTTTTACAAGTCCAAAGTCATCCCAACAAAGGACACAAGCTTTTTCTACATCTCGGGAGCAATGAGTAGTGCATAGTAGGCCATTGAATGAATACATTGCATTTGAAAAACAATCAATTTGTAGTCGTTTACAATGTCTTGGGGTTTTTAATGCAGTGTTCTTGCGTTTTCATGTCTACCGATTGATTTGGAGTTTTGTACTGGTTCAATTCATGTTTCGATGGGATGTTTCCATTAGAGTTGGCTAATTTTTAGATCATTTGTATTTTTTCAGGTAAGTTTTGGTTGGAACCTGGTAATATGATTTGTTGTTGAAAATGAGATTTTCAATATTAAAATTGCAATTTTTATTGCAGAAATAGATTGCCTAATTTTAACCAAAAAACTAGCTAAATTTTAGGTGTAAATGATCCAGAGTTTAGCTTACTCAGTTTCCATCCTCATGACTTTAGGATTAAGCATTGCGAGGAAAGAGGAGAAATTCGGTATAGGCAAATTCTAATGCTTTATGTTTATTTTTTTGGCTTGAGATTTATTTTCTCATGTTATATTGCTTTACATTTCTTGACGAATTTAGAGAAACATTATACGCTTCATTATTTGGTCATTGATTGTCTTTGCTTGCTAAACCGAGGTGTGTATTTTTCGTTTTACTTTGAGATTTATGTTGATGAGGTTTTGTGTCAAGAAGAGATTTAAACCGAAGTGTGTGTTTTTCGTGTAAACAAGGAAGTGAAAAGTCGGTTTGAAAGTAAATTTTCCAAGTTTGTTACAGGCTTGAACGAATATTTATTTTTCATTAAAGCAATGATTTTGAAAATAGTTTGAATGGCCTTATGCTACAATAATCACATGCCCTCTTCAGCATGTACTTGGAATAAATGTTAATCTAGTTTAGAATCTATAGTGGGAAGCTTCAATAAACTAAACACACATTTAACTATCGTTTGCCTCTTGTTTGGGTTTAAGCATTTAAGCAGTAAATGTGATAATGCAACTTTTTATACTAAGTTTGAAGAAAAAATGAAAAGGACTTGCTTTCACCGAAGTCCATCACTCCACTATACCAAATGGTCAGTTGTTTGATACTCCAATTAACATGAGTCATCGAGAATGAAATATTGTCCATAGGATTGTTAACCTATGGATTTGTGTAAAATAACATCCTTCTTCTTTGTGAAAAGTCATTCTCAATGGAAAATACAATGAGTTTCCTTCAAGAATATCAATATTCAAATGTGTTTAATTGATTGAATGAATATGAAAAATTGATGAAGTTAGTTTGCATGTGTCTTTTCATATGGAGGGATGGTGGATCATGAGGTTGCATAGTGTGTGGTTTACGTAGGTTAGCTACAAAATCTAGGTGTTTGCATGCCTAGTGATTTACGATAGTCTTGCTACCAAGATACAATTGATTAAAATAAATATTTTGCATGAGTTTTTCCCTTTTTATCTTTGGTTAAAAATAGATAAGCACGTCCTTTGGGATTGTTTTTGTTCTAGGTGGCGGTGTTAAAAGATTTTTCAATATGAACATACAACATTATTGTAGGGGAGGTTTGAATGGGGAGTAGTCTTATTATGTGTTTCAAGATATTTGATCCACTGCTCAATTCTAATTGTTTGTGGAATTGCTTGAGGATTCTAACATTGATAGTTCTTTTGAAACTTTGGTACAAATATGTTTTTGACAATTAAATCAGCTTTTTGTTTGCATTTTGTCAATAATGGAGAGAATAGGTATGTAGGAACTTGTTAGCTAAATGTTTTGTATTGATAAAAAAATGTTATGAGATTAGATAGAGACGTCTATTTGAATTTTATTGTTGTCCTATTTTTATTAAAAATGATGGTGTAAATACATTTGCACGAAAGTATTTCAACAAAACAAAGAAGCTTACGAACCACAAAGATCAAATGGATAGTGGAATTTACATAAAAGGCTACAAGTCTACAAGATAATATAATCTCATTAATGAATGAGCATTTCACCAACATCATCAGCATACATTCTCCTTGAGATTAACTCATGTGATTAATCCATTAGGTACTCAATGAGAAACTAGTCAAAATATAGCATTCATAGTCCAAAATTAATATAATTTATTCAATAACATCATGAATGTGATTTGATCCGAACTCATACTCATGTACTAAGATCATTTGAAGGTTCCAAACCATGTGTACACATGGAATATGAATATCAAAGTACACAAGTTGTGAAAAGTGTAGCACTAAAGCTCCTTTATGAAATGCTTAGTAATCTGACAATTATTCAAGTCATGAGGGGCTTACTAGCATATCTAGTTAATTTCCCAAATGGAGACCACTTTCCTTGATGAAGACCACCCCATACTCTAGAAATTCAAAGTAAAGGTTGTCTTGAAGGATAGAGGCAAGGAAACACAAAAATGATGAAATCCTTTATAAAGTTTCATACTACTTCCTACTAAAGAAGTTGAAGATCTAAAGCATAAATATGATGAATTAAATGTGATGAACTATCTAACAAAATAAAAATTGTAGAAATTAGGTTGGCTAGTCAAAATTATAAATGTAGAACTTAGGTTGGCTAGTCATAGGCCAAGGATAGAGAATGTCTCCATTGCATATGAGAACACTTTGGATAAAATATTCATCCAACTAAAATATAATACAACATGTATGACCAATTTGACAATGACCAAAGTCATAAAAAAACTAGAAGTCAAGGATGGAAGGCCAAAAGTAACTTATAAGAGAATAACATGGGAGGTGAAGGATCACCCTATTTATTATAAAAGAAACCCTTTCATTCAATAAATGGGTCAGTTTCTAGGCATTATAGGTTTCTTTCATGTTATTAAAGAGGACATTGTCGCCGTTTTTTTATACTTTTATAGATCTTAATTTGACTATGAAGTATTTCCTCCTATCCCAATTTTCTTGATGTTTAGAGTTTTAACATTATATCATGTGGATTATTATGTTACACTTATTTTAAATTATCTGCCAACATGACTATTCTCATATGTTGAGGGTCTATAGTTGCATTAATATTAAGCTATTCTTTCTTATGCTTTGTGCCTAACTTGTTTCATTTCAAGTTGTTGGTTTTATGATAAACAAGTGATCTAAGCCTCTCATTTTTTTATTCATCGGGAAGATGAGGGGGTTTGCATCATAGATTCATTGTGATAACAATAGCGGAATTTTCCCCTTTCTTGTATTAGTTGTATTATCTGCAATGGTTTTCACTCCTCGCTAGGATTAGTCAAATGCATTTTGTATTGTACTTTCCATTTGTAATATCCCACTGTTAGTTTTTCTAATCTAATTATCTTGATTAGGATCTTTATCTCAAAGAATAACAAGTACATCAAGATACACAAGATAGAGAAGATACACAAGTCACAAATATTTTCACCAGGGAAACCATAAAGGAGAAAACCCTACAAACTTCCTTAGAATAGTTTCGTCACAAAGACTGTATCACAAGATGAACAAACCCAATAAGAAGAATCCTTCTCTAGCTATCTATATCTCCTCCTTGTCTCTCTCTCTCTCTCTCCTCATGCGAACTTAAGTGAGTGTGAGTGTGTATAAATTAGGGAAGCCGCATCCCTATTTATATCCTTCAAGTGGCTAACCTAATACATGACTGGGGTCGACCTATTACTTTAAAATGGACGACTTCTCCTAGAGAGACCCCAAAAATACACTACATGATGTTATACTGGTGACTATTTCCCTGACTTACAACGAAGATTGTACCTCAAGGTCCATACACAAGAATGCCATCTTGAAAGGAGGAAAACACATCTCTGATGGAGGTACAACAACATATAGTGATAATATACATTAGAATATCTTTCGAAGTTACAAATACATCAACACTCCCTCTTAACTAGGAAGGTATTCTCTCTCTCCACAGTCATCAACCCATCTGGTCCAGTCATCATCATATCTGTTACCATGGTCATCATATTGTCGATCATTGAATGGTACTATTTGTCATCAGAAGTTCTATAGAGCCAACCCTTTTTCATGTTGGGTGTAGGCCTAGTCCTCATCCAGGTCTTCAACATATCCATGAGCAATTATTCACATAGGTATAGCCCATGACCATTATTTACATTACCATTGTAATAACCCGCATCTCCTACCATGTTCTCATTGTATCCAAATCATCTCTTTGTCCTGCACAAAACAAAACAAAAAACAAAGAGCACACAAAGCATAACCCAAATACAGACCACCTGCGTTCTACCAACATAGGAGTATGTCAGGATCTTTCACATCATCAAGACAACCTGCAATTTCCACTATGCGAGAATCGCCTAGGAGCACACCAAGTGCATCAAGTCTCTCTACAATCAACCTAGATTCTACCAACATAGCATAACTTCCCAGGTGCACACTAAGTTCCTTGTGACCTCGTCATCTCCAACATGGAAACACACACATACAAGGACTGATTAAGACCCAACAACCTGCGTACCACACCTGTACTTTTACATTTCAGGACAACATTAAGGGCTTATTACATCTGAACAACCTATGTCCAACATCTTTTTCATTCGTACAACCTTCCAGGACTTATTACGTATGAGTAACCTGTGTACCACGTCGGGACCCTTTTTACACTCCAGACAACCCATAAGACTTATTACATCCAAACAACCTGTGTACCACGCTAGGATCTTTTACACTTCGGATAACCTGTACCAGGACAGATTACATCCAAGGATAACCTTCGAGCTACACCGGGACTAATTACATCTGAGGACAAACTACAAGATTGATTACGTTTGAGCAACCTGCATACTATGCCAGGATCTTTTCCGCTCGAAAAACCTATCTCATTTCCCATGTGAGATCTCATGCATCTACGTCTTTTCGTCTATTTTCATCTTTAGCATAGCAACACATCAAGATTGATTACGTCCAAGGATAACCTGCAAGCTTCGCCGGGACTGGTTAATCAGATGACAACCTACAAGACTAATTATGTCACCAAGACAATCGGTATCTTCAACTATGCTAGAACTCGTCACTCCCTCTTTCAAGGGGTCTCGTTTTCAATCACACAAAGTCTTTTTCTAAAGTACACGAACTTCACTTTGGTTAGAGTCTTGGTCAATACATCGACTATATGCTCATCCATTGCCACATACTATATATTTACTACTCCTCTCTGCACCATATCCCTGATATAGTGGAAATTTATCTCTATGTGCTTCAAATTTTCATGGAAGACTGGGTTCTATGACAATTTCATGCAAATCTGATTGTCACAAAAGATACAAGTCGCTTCTAAATGGAGATCAAACAAATTAGACAGTAGCTTTTGTAGCCATACTGCCTCAAAACTAGATGAGAAAGAATAAACATACTCTTCCTCGAATATACTTATCACCACGCAGGATTGCTTCCTACTAAACCAGGAGATCATGTCAGATCCCAAACTGAAGTAGCAACCTGAAGTGCTCTTCCTATCAGTGGCACTACCTTCCCAATCTGAACCAACATAACCATGCATATTAATCTTCTGATTCACACTATACTTGAGTCCATCATCCACTGTACCCTTTAGGTAACTCGATATATGCTTTGCAGCAACCAGGTGAACATATCTCGAATCCATCAGGAACTGGCTCATGGTGTTCATAGCAAAGCATATGTCCGGTCTTGTATTCGTCAGGTATATCAATGAACCAATCATCTTACGATACATCGTTGCATCAACCGACTCTAATGAAGCATTACGCAGAATCTTCAATTTTGATGCGATATGTGTGGTTATCTCCTTGCAGTCCACTTAAACCCGTTCCTTCCTTCCTCTGCTAGAAACCTTCGCTATAAACGTAGAAGGGACATTTTTTGGGGGGAGGGGGTTCTGTTAGATTTTTAACATTAAGCTAGCATTATTAGGATCTTTAACTGAGAGAATAACAAGCACAACAATCAAACATAAGAAACAAAGAACACATTTTTTTTCCTCAGGGAAACCATAAATGGAGAAAACTCTGCAACTTCCTCAGAGATAGAATCAACATTAAAAGTAAAACCCCAAAAAAGTAAGATGATCTCTCGACAGTAGAAACCTCTTTCTTCCTAGCCCCAGTGTCTTCTTCTTCCTCAACTATGCGCTACAACTGAGTGTGAGTGAGTATGTGATAAATAGAGAGGCTCACTCTCTATTTATACTAATTCTCAACTTGACTAAACCCAACTAGGGCCAACTTCACTAGGTGAGTCTAATAACCCTAGTGCCCCGAAATTGCGGGGACTTTAACCCTTGAACAATAGGAGGGTTACCCACAATGACTTGACATGACTTGTTTACATTGGAGATCCTCCCGATCAGAACATCGGGGCATGACATGACTCAATTACATTACAGACACAACCCAGAATAAACATCAGGGTACAAGACATAAGATACATAGGTGAATACATTCCGAAGTTACAATTACATCGACACTCCCTCTTAACTAAGAAGGTATTCTTTCGACACAATTTTCAACACTGGTCTTCTTCTCTGTATCGACTGGATCATCTCGTCATCTTCATCTTCAAGTTTTCTTCATCTTCAAGTCTTATTCATCTTCAATTCATCATCGTCTTCAAGTCTTCTTCATCTTCAAGTCACCTTCATCTTCAAGTCACCTTCATCTTCTAGTCTTCTTCATCATGGGATCTAGATCATCACGACCACTGGATCATCACTAGATCATCATCAAATCTGGATCATCACCTAATCTAGATCATCATCAATTCTGGATCATCATCACATCTGGATCATCACCTGATCTAGATCATCGTCATCATTGGTTCTATCTCTCGATTCTTCTCGTCACAGGAATTTCTATAGAGCCAGCCCTTTTCATGTTGGTTGTAGGCCTACCCTTCATGTAGGTCTTCATCAGCGCTTATATCTGACCCTAAGTCAAAATGGCCCGCCCAACGCTTACATCTGACCTCATCTTGTCAAAAAGGCATGCCCAACACTCACATCTGACCTCATCTTGTTAGAAAGGCCCAGCACTCACATCTGACCATGTGTAAACACATCGCACTAGAATGGCTCAGCACTTATATCCGACCATGTGTGAACACACCACATCGGAAGGGCTCTGCACTTACATCCGACCATGTTCCGAAAACACAGCATCAGAAAGGCTCAACACTTATATTCGACCATGTTTGAAAAAAACGCATCAAAAAGGCTCTGCACTTACATTCAACCATGTTCGAAAACACTGCATCGAAAGGGCTCTCAGTCCTAGACTCAGGATTCCTGGTAACTGACCAGGTGCCTCCATTCTCCCAGAGAATGGCATCATCCCTTATATCTGATCAAGTAGGAACACATCCCTCAATCACATCAGAATGGGCATGCGCTCACATCTGATCATGTAAGACTACATCCTACAGTCATATCAGAACGGCCCTCAGTCCCAGACTGAGTTTTCCTGGTAACTAACCAGGTGCCTCCATTCCAAGAATGGAATTTAGCCCTTACATCTGATCATGTAGGGACCAATCCTACAGTCACATCAGAATGGCTTAGCACTCATATCTAACATGGAAGGAACCAAATCCTCTCACCATGATAGAATGGCTCAGCCCTTACATCTGACCATGGAAGGAACCTAATCCTCTCACCATGTCAGAATGGCTCTCGGTCTCATCATTTCCCCTTAGAGGGAACCTCGATCTGGAGAACACCAAGATTCTCTTTGAAGTACTCAAACTTCACTCTAGCCAATGGCTTCATCAATACATCAGCTATTTATTCCTCCGTCGCAACATACTGGAGCTTCACTACTCCTCTCTACACCATATCCCTAATATAGTGATACTAGATCTCGATATGCTTCGACTTGTCATGGAACACAGGGTTCTCTGACAACTTCACACAACTCTAGTTGTCGCAATATATACAAGTAGCATCCATATGGAGATCAAATAAATCAGACAGTAGCTTCCTCAGCCATATTGCCTCACAATTAGCTGAACAAGCTGCAACATACTCTACTTCAGCTATACTCAGTGCCACACAGGATTGCTTCCTACTAAACCAAGAGATCACACCTGATCCCATACTGAAGCAGCATCCTGAAGTGCTCTTCCTATCGATGGAACTGCCTTCCCAATCTGAATCAACATAACCCTCCAGGTTAATCTTTTGATTTTCCTCATACTTGAGCCCATAGTCAAGTGTACCCTTCAGGTACCTCAGAATATGCTTTGCAGCAATCAAGTGAACATTGCTCAGATCTGTCAAGAACTGGCTCAAGGTGTTCACAGCAAAGCAAATATCTGGTCTCATGTTTTTCAGGTACATCAACGACCCAATCATCTGACGATACATCATAGCATCAACCGCTTTAGATGAAGCATCACTCAATAGCTTTAGGTTCGATGCCATAGGTGTGGTTATGGCCTTGCAGTCCATCATCCCGAATCTCTTCAGAATCTATACTGCATACTTCCCATGTCCAAGGAAGATTACATCTGCATTCTGCCACACCTCCATGCCTAAGAAATAGTGCATCATACCCAAGTCCTTCATTTCGAACTCGGCAGCAAGTTTCCTATTCGTATCAACAATCAACCCATCCATACCTGTTACAAATAGATCATCCACATATAGTAGGAGTATCACTGGATTTCCATCCTCAACCTTGTAGTAAAGGTTGGAATCTGCTTTACTCTTGGTAAAGCCCAAACTGGATAGGAAACCATCAATTCTACTGTACCATGTCCTGGGTGCCTGTTTCAAACCGTACAGGGATTTCTTTAATCTACATACATGAGACTCTCTATCATGTGTCTCAAAACTGAGTGGATGTTCCACATACACTTCCTCTTCCACTACACCATTCAAGAAAGAAATCTTGACATCCATCTGGTGTATCTTCCATTTCATCACTGCAGCCAGAACAAGTACTAATCTAATGGAAGTGTATCTGGCTACAGGTGCAAAGGTTTCTTCATAATCTATTCCTTCTTTTTGGGAGAAACCACGAGCCATGAATCTTGCTTTATATTTCTCGATGCTTCCATCTGCAGCATGCTTGATCTTGTAGATCCATTTGGAAGTTACAATGGACTTCCCTTCCGGTCTTGGGACAACATCCCAAACATCATTCTTCATGATCGATTGATACTCTTCGATCATAGCATCCTTCCATTCTTTCCGTTCTGCCTCTTCTTCATAGTTGGAAGGTTCTTTATCAATAATGTCACATAGCAAGGCTACATAACTAGAACATGATCTAGTTCTCTTTCTTCCTCTGGGTGTTTCTTCTTATGTAAGGCCTTAGCCTCATCTCCCTCTGGAACTGGAACCTCCTCACTGATATAGGAGTCCAACTCATTTTCTTCCAGGACTGGGGAGATTCTATACTTCCAGGCTCAGAAGTTATCAGCTCCCTCAAGCTTTTCATCAATATTGGTATGATGAGACATCTTAACTGAGAACCTCAAATGGAAATACAAAAGATTTAGATCTTACCAGTTCAAGATGTCAGATCTGGATTTGGAGCTGAAATCCTACAGTGCTGGTTCAGGAGTAGATTAGGGTTTTGCTTTTCCGGAGTTCTGTCTAGCCAAATGATTTGATCTTGATCCCTAACTTCGATTTTGGGGAGGAGATCAATCCAGGATTGGGCTCACTGAAAAATTTCACTTCTGTGGAAAGCCCTAATTTTCGGCAGTAGTGTCGGTTCCAAAACTGAAAAACCTCAGAATTGGATTCTGCTTCGACAAAAAGATGCGCCCTAAGGGGGAGAGTTAATCCAACCTTCTTTTGCTGAAAATATATGGAGGAATATCCACAAAGTAGGAAGCCCTAGTTCCCGCAGCTGCACAGTGTCTTCTTCTTAGGTTAGCTTTGATACCATGTTAGATTTTTAACATTAAGCTAGCATTATTAGGATATTTAACTAAGAGAATAACAAGCACATAAATCAAACACAAGAAACAAAGAACACAATGTTTTCCTTGGGGAAACCATAAATGGAGAAAACCCTGCAACTTCCTCAGAGATAGAATCAACACCAAAAGTAAAACCCCAAAACAATAAGATGATCTCCCGACAGCAGCAACCTCTTTCTTCCTAGCCCCAGTGTCTTCTTCTTCCTCAACTATGTGCTACAATTGAGTGTGAGTGAGTGTGTGATAAATATAGAGGCTCACTCTCTATTTATACTAATTCCCGACTTGACTAAACCCAACTAGGGCCGACTTCACTATGTGAGTCTAATAACCCTAGTGCCCCGGAACTGCGGGGACTTTAACCCTTGAACAATAGGAGGGTTACCCACAATGACTTGACATGACTTCTTTACATTATAGATCCTCCCGATCGAAACATCGGGGCATGACATGACTCAATTACATTAAAGACACATCCCGGAATAAACATCGGGTACAAGACATAAGATACATAGGTGAATACATTCCGAAGTTACAATTACATCAACAGGTTCACTACAACCTCCACTACATGGCCTTTTTCTTGTAGTGAAAATTCACTTATAAGATTAGGAAGATCCATCTACAAGTACACGAGGCATTAAATATGTCACAGGAAAAGTACAAGGCAAGTCATGACCAACATAAGGTTGAGAAAAAATTCAAGGTGGGGGAGAAAGTATGGTTACACCTGAACAAAGAAAAAACTACAAGATCCTAGTAAGAATATGAAGGATTTGAGGTATGGCCCTTTCAAGGTATTGGCGAAGGTGGGAGGTAATGTCTACAGACTCAATCTACCCCCATACATGTGCATTTACTCCGTAGTGAAAGTGGAAAATATGAAACTCTATGAACTGTTCATGTTGGATCAGGAACCTGAGCATGTCTTACCTTCTTTAGAGGACAAAGCACCAAAAGCTCAGGTGTAGTTATTATAAGACATAGTGTTGCAAAATAAATCCAAAACTACCAGGCAAGGATAGTATGAACTCTATCAAGTGGGGTTGAAAGGACAACTTCTAGGAAAGGCCAAATGGTACTCCAAAGAGAAGGTAGATGAAAATTTTTGTCACCTCATTCAGTAAATATTTTGGGGACCTAAATCTAACAAAATGGGGAGGTGTGATTCGAAATTTATCAATATATAATGTGTCACCTGTCTAGTTGACCACCATGGTACCGACTAGATTCCATGTCAACTCTCATATATCACACATTTGAAGCTATTTAGGAGTGGATCTTCAATAACATTCAAGAGGTCCCAAAACACTAACCTTGATCGGGAGTTGGGGCATGTAAAAACCCTAAATGACTATTGAGCTATGTTAAATACAAGGCCACTAGGAGAAGAAGGTTGTTCCATTATTTTGATGTATTGTATTGTTCCATAGTTGAGCAATAACATGGGATTTGGATGTTAGAGAAGAGTAGAGCAAATAAGAGATCTTATAGTACCATTCTAGCCATAGAGTCATAGGAAATTCCATAAGAGTACCTTTTCTTTTGTATTTGGAATTTCAGATAAAGACCAAGGCATAATTCTCATTTGTGGTTGAATTTTTCCCCATAGTGGGTTTCCCATGGTATATCTTGTGTTATTGTGTGAATTGTGTACTTATTTTCTCTAGTTATTCAAGTTTCAGTTCCAGTTATTTGACATTCAATAAAAATAAGCTAATAAAACAAGAACTAAGTTGTAAGATCTATTGTGACAAACTGTTCCGAATACCCCCAGAATTTTATGAACCAGTGTTGTTATATTTCTCTTCAGAGAAAATAAAGGTGCATATTCTATTTTTTAATACAATCAAGACCATGTCCATGTTATTAACGCACATGCATTAATAACATGCACGTGTCAACAATGCACTCATGTTCTTGTTACAACAACTCAAAATTTGAGCCTTCTAATATCAATTATCTATGGGTACCAATAGGGAAAGTTCCATACCAAGCATAAACACGATCAAGGGAATAAACAGGTTTCTCGACATCTAAACATAGTTACGAGGGTAAATATGGGCCTAGACTATAAATATGTCTAGACACTTAAACACATCCAACAAGGTAAATATGATTAAGGGAAACAACATCCTTAGGAACTTGACATGGTTTGGAGAGAGAAATGACATCTTTAATCCCTAAACATAGCTCCTCAATCTCAAGCACCGTAAACATATCCTTAGACCAACACATGGGGAATGGATGTTTTACAGGGAATAACATCATCAAATACTATAAAAAAAAATCGGTAAAGTCACAGGTTATAGATAAATTGAAGCCTCAAGGAGCTCAGTTTTGTTTTCAGAACAAGAAGGAGAGTTGGTGTCAGATAAAATCAGAAGTAAAAGTTTAAATTTTACCCAATTGCATAGAAATTTGTCAATAAAATGAAAGATTATAATGTACTATATCTATTTATAATCTTTTTTAAGTATTGGAATTTGCCAGAAGTAATTTTGAATCGGCGATAGGAAAAATTGACAAGTGTAATTTCATAGAGCCTCTTGTCAAAAATTCAATTTTGAATTTTGAATTTTCTGGGAAATTACTATGTCGGCCCCACCCATTCCACATGGATGAGTAACATGGAAGTGCGATGTAGGAAGGACATCCGACATGGAGGAGCCACACAAGCATAAGATATGATGTGGACCAACCATGTCGGATCCAAATGTATGGGTTTCACGTGTGATGGGATCCAAAGGTAGAAGAAATATGATCGTTGGATAATGGAGGATATCAATGACTCACAACGTTTCAGGCTCGCGAACATGTGTGAATTTTAATTTAACTAGCCCAAGCCTGAAGGGAAAACCGCCCTATCGAATTTTTAGTCACTCGTGCATTCAATATTGCAAAAGTGGTTTAGGAAAACCACCTTTCCAAGGATCTTGAAACCACTTGTGGTCTGACTATTGATGTGAGGTGCGGAGATTTGATGTGGGGTGACATCAGGATGATGGGACCCCCTGTCAGTCATGTTAGACTTAGGGAAACTATCTAGATATAATCAATGGTCGTTAGACGTTCAGGCTTACAAACTTGCACAAAGTTTAAAATTAGTAGCATGAACCTGAAAGGAAAACCGCCTAGATGATGTGTCGCGCTCTCATGTATTTAGGCCCGAAAAGGCTGATTTTGGAAACCACTAACTCATGGAGCTTGGAACCACTATGTCTGATAAGTGGTGACCTGGACGCATTGGAATATGACACATAGGATTGAGTGACACATTAGCACTCATGTTCCATGTCATGTCAACATCATGCCACATCAATAGAAAATTAGAAAAGGATTAAAAAAGTCTGGAGCCAAAATTTTATTTTGGCCATAATAAGAGAATACTAACTCAGAATTTGATGATACTTGTGGCATGTGGATACTATTTTCATAGGCTACAAAATTTCCAGTGAGGGACTTAGCCCCATTCTGCTTAATTTTCATGGAAATTTGAATTTAGTATGTTTTGAAGGAGCATAGCCCAAGGATGGACGAGGGATCAGCTCAGGCCCAAATTGTTATGGTACAATTGTGATCCAAGAACATTTCCAAATATGGATCCTTGAGGCCAAATTCATAATGATGTGGATCCATGATGCAAAACTAGGCCGAAATCCATAATTTGGGCACACAAAATGTCGATTTTAAAAAAATTTACAAGAGGCAAAAGTTACCCATGAACTGATAACCAGAAAATTTCAAGTAATGTAGCTACAATACAATATTCTTAACTGTCAAATGTGTAATTTCCAAAATTCTATGCGTACAAGAAAAAATTTACACAATTTTGAGAGTAGGATTATTTCAACAAGATTCAATGAAGGAAAATATGGAATATATTAGACATAAACCTTGGAAGTGGATATTAAAAGATTCTAAGCAACTATAGGAACAAGGAAAATCTTTTTGTAGATAAAATTCCAAAATATCTACAACATGGAAGAGAGAGTTATGGTAATATGATTAATAGATGGTTATATACTTGGAATCGATATCACTGGGTTTAATTGCGGTTGGTATTCTATAATTAGCCATGATAGAGAATGGTTTCTAGTATATATAAGGACAACACAACAAGTTCAAAGGAAAACGAAATATGGGAAAATTGGTTTCTCTAGTTGGATTTTGAGTATAACCAATAGTAGTAATGAGGAGGAGAAATATGGAACACAATAGTAGAGAAAAGATGACATAAATATCATTCATAAAAGGAGTATTCAATTATTTAACCCCCTAAGGTAAGAACATACACGTAATTAATGAAAAAAAGCAATTCCAACAAAAAAGGAAATGGCCAAACATGGAGACATAGAGAATGTTGATCACATTTAAAAAGAACAAATGAATAGCACATTTAGTTCAATTTAACTAGTATTAACACTCACAATTGAAGTAGAGATATACAAGAGATCATATAATTCCAATGTTTTATTTAGACTGTGGAATTACATATGAAGTTGATGGAAATAAGTTGCAATTGTATGAGAATCAAATAATATTGGTAGGCAAATTAAGACACATAATCATAATGTCTAGAAAAGGAATTAATGAATGGAATTTGAGTATGTGGAAATAAAGCTAAAATACCAAGTTGGGCATGGCTAGAAACTTTCTTCAGGAAATTGAATAGAAGTCCAAGGTAAATCAGATACAGAGACAACTCTGCGAATGAACAAGAAGGTAGAAGGATTGGAAAGCTGCAAGAAAATTTAATAGACAAAGTAAGGTACAATGTATATATAAAGCTTATGTTAAATACATGACTTATAATAGCATGAATAAGTTTAAGAAAATGAAGGTGAATCTACAACAACAAATTTAATAAAAGGAAACAAGTCTTAATCTACATATGTAAGAGAAAATGGAAAAGTAGGAAAAGTGTATTTCCATATCAACTTTAAGTATGGGGTGTCAGGTGGGACTAGGTTAGATTGCTCCAGAGGACATGATAAAAGGTTCCAATATAAAATAAAAGGTACAAAGGATGGATTCCTTGGTTGAAAGAAATTCCATATCATAAAAGATGTTGGAAAATGGAGAATTCCTTAGCTTTTTTTTTTATTTCATTTTGTTTCATCATATGTTGTATATAACTCTCACGAATGAGCCCGTTGGGAATGAAGATGAATATAATTAAAACTGTATATATCTTAAAACATGATGTATATAAATGCATGCAAACGTGCTTGGATGAATGTGTAAAAGGAAATGCATATTGATATGCTTAAGAACATAGTTGGTAATGTTGCATGAATAGATTAGAGTTATGGTTCCAACAATATATAGAAACTACGAGTAAGAATATGTTAAGTATGTGAATGATAAGATGTTTCCCAATGGTCTATAATGTTGTGATGAATGCATTTTCAACAACATGGACATGATAACCAATATAGTATCTAGTCTATGTATGCTAAAGAATAATTTCAGAATTCTAGAATTTTAGATTAGGAATGAGTTATTGCTATAATATGTTGGGAGAATTTGTGCAACATCAACCAAATGATCAATTCAATAAGAAAGAGTTGTTGAACAAGGGAGATTTCCTCACCCTAAATCTCCATATTGTTTCTAACATAGAATTGTATATTTTTGAAGTAGCAAGTATGAATTAATTATTGTTACTTGGGTGAAAAAATTGTAGCTAATAAATTGTTATGTAATCAACATAAAATCCATGGAAGAGATCAATTAAGCCACGGATTTCTATGCTAAGAGGAGGAATGGAGAGGCATAAGTTCCTTGATTCTCCTTTTGCATTGTTTATGTTTCTATATCATAAGAAAGTATTTGTGTGTAGATAGCATTATGGAATAAGAATGAAAGAGTGTAATGTAACTAGAATTCATATGTGCTAGTAGGCATATTGAAAAACAACATGTGATAGAGTACATGAGAATACAATTGAATGCATGTGCGTGATATTTCATATAGGATAAGAGTGATAACATGATATACACAATGAGTATGCTATGATAACTAATTATGGTTTCCAATGTGGTGTGTAACGAAGAAAGGTTGAGAACCTAGTTGAAGACGTTGATGATACAACTACTTGTGAGATCAACATCACATTGAAATAGAATAAGGAAAGAAATTGTCAAGAGATTAATGGAGGAGATGATGTGAGTTTCCATGGAAACAACATTTGATCAAGTAATATCCAAGGTGTGGATGGAAACCATACAAGTATAGAAATGGCCATGCCTATGTAGCATGAGTGTTGAATGGAATTGGGAATATTATGAACTATGGCCTACAAGAGCTAAACAACAATATCATGAATTGGAGTTGTTGTGAAGGAAGTGGAAGACATGCATGAAAAAGTAGTCACATTGGATGGACTACAAGAATGCTCTGTCAAAAGAATAGAGTTGTGTAAAAGGAAAAATGATGTCCTGGATATGGCAATGAAATAAATCCGTAATGAAGACATGGATTATTTCCCTTTCCATTGAAATATAACTATTACATGTGGAACTTATGTTCTTATTATGGATTTATTTGTGAATACAATGATTTTTAATATAGCTTGATATATAAAACTATGATTCTTAATACATATATGTTTATTTTTATGACATAGGTGGATAGTGAATTTACTTATTATGAGCTATGGTGGAAATTGTAAGTTGGAAATATTGGGAAGAAGGCCATGGCAAAGACACTAGAACCCTAAATTTGTACTCTTCTTATGCAAGAAAATGTTGCTAAATGATTGAATGCCTGAGGGCCTGTTAACTCAGAGAAGAGGATTCCTGAGCCTAGAGGGTCAGTGACTGCAAAGAAGAAGAAAATCTAATGATTAAACTAAGAACGATTCATGACATTTAGAGTCATAGAATGAATATTCAATTTCCAGGCTATGCTGGAGCATTGGAAGGAAAATGGGGTAAGAGACTTGAGGTACTGTTAGCTCACAGAAGGGATCCCAAGGTACTCTTAACTCAAATAAGGGAGCCCAATTCCTTGTGAAAAAAAAAGAAAATAAAAGTGCATGCAAATACGTATTGGATATATATTTCCTACTTATTTGATGAAATAAATGTGTTCTTACATTTTGGATTTGGAAAACTGTTATAGACATTATGATTATTTCATTAGAATGATTATAACATGTATACCTTTTTCTAATGAATGACATAGGTACATATATATGTGTCAATCCTGGAAAGAAAATTGAGGTAGTGGTTGATAAATGTTGGTATATTTTGGATGAGATAGCCAAAAAATATACCAGATTGAAAGGACTAAAGACTCTAAGGAGAATGTGGCTGAAAAAGCAACTTGAAAGCTAAAGGAGGCTATGTAGCAATATATTTTACTTGTCTAAAGACATGCTAAATCATGCAATTATATGTATAGCGTTGATAGAGTTTTTATTGGGCCATAATTTATTAAGGAAATGGTAGAGAAGATGATTAAAATCAAGAAAAATTTAAAGACAACACAGGATAGACATAACATTTATGCAGACAAAGGCAGAATAACCAGATAATTCAGAATTGGTTATCGTGTGTATTTAAAAGGCAGGCTAAAGATAAGTCCTCTGAAGATTGGGATATGTCCTAAGTGGAGTTGAAAGGGGATATACTGGTGCTATCAATACATATCCTGGATAAGAAGGTCGTATTGCTCTGGAACAAGGCCATTAGACAAGTAAAGGTCAAGTGGACACATTAAATCACTAAAGAAGCAACGTGGGAGCTGGAGGGTACTATGCAGGAAGCATACCCACAACTATTTTGAAATTTTCTTCATGTAAATAATGATAATATGCACCGAGGTCGATGCATAAATTAACCTAGAGGGGAATGTAACACCCCATTTTTTACCCCATAATGTAATTATGTAAATATCATGAAAATTTCTATAAGTTGGACATGAATGGTCGAAACATGAACAATTTATGTAAATTTGTATATATTTTTCACTTTTAATATAAAAACCAGGACTACTGCAAACCAGAGGACGAAGAAGAGATGGGGGGGTATGATTCCACAATGGGTAGAGGAAGGTGATCCACTGCATGAATTCTATGTGGTTAGCTCTCATTTCTCTTTGTATCACTTGTATAGTTTCCAACTTGACTATAAATAGTGGTAACTAATTCGTTTAGGGGATTCTCTCCCATGATTGAGAAGCCTCTTTTGTTAGAGTGAAACCCACATCTCGTGTCAGAACTAAACCAACATCTTTTGTTACACATCGTGTTAGAATTGAACCCCATGGATATCATGGATTCCATATCACAATAACCATTTATATAAACCAAACTATACGAGGAACATTGGAATCCCTTCGAGTCTTGGAATGAAGAGTTCCTAACCCTCCTACGTTGGAGCCCCATTTCTTGGGATAATAGGATGAAGGGAAAGGGGTGCTAGAGGGTTGGGATAGTTGTAGAGAAAGAAATGGTACCTTCTTTTAGATGAATAGCCCCAACTCGAGGGTGACTCTGTCAAATACAGATATGGATTGACATAGTCTATGGATGGTTGGAACTTTGTTGGTCTGCAGGAAATCAATTACATTTTCAGCTAAGTATACCTTCTGTGTATAAATGTGTTATATTTATATATGATATATGTTTAATAGAGTTACAGTTATGTGTTGAATGCATTAGTTGAGATAATTGAATATATGTGGTTGCATTCATATATATTTTTTCTATATTATTTTCATATCTGCCTCTTTGAATTACAAGTAACCAATGAATCTTTTCAAATTCTATTGTAATTACTAAATTTAAATAATGGGGAAGTGAACTAAAATAAAGTGGAGTACTTTTGGTGAGAAATATGGGTGGTTTACGACCCTAGTGGCTCAATTAAGGTATTGGGGTCATGACAAGCCTTAATCCATAAATGCTACTCCTTGGGTTCAAACACAATGAAAAACACTTGCAAAACCTAAGATGTATCTTCCCTATACAAGTTAATCGTATAAAATATCAACCAAATATCCAAATATAATCATAGTGAACTATAGTCACCAAAGGAAAATAAAACTAGTCAAAGTCAACTCCAATAAACGATAATCAGTCTTAGTAAATAATAGTTAAAACCAAAGTCAACTATAATCAACCAAAATCAAGGAAATTCAATGGATTTCAACCAAAGTAAGATGAAAGAAACCATATTAGCGATAACTAGAACTAACTAATGAAAAGATATTATCAACCAATGTTGGTTGTAAACAATAATGACAAGAAAAAAGTCAACCAAAATCAGCCATATTATATAATAATTATTGTTTTAGAACATCACACTATGATGTAAACCTCTTAGATCATTACTCTTGAACTACTACATAACCCTTCTACAACATCGCCTACAATGTAATCTTGTTATATTATTACTCTAAAAATCATATGCAACCATGTTAAAAAAATCACCCCGTGGTGTATTTCTTAAATTATTTCTCTTTGAATCATTTGTAACCCTTATAAAACATTATGATAAGAGGTAAGACTCTTAAATCATTTCTACATAAATTCCATAATTTGACATTTAAACAATATTATTAACCTCTATATAACCCTTATAAATATCATAATGAAAATTAAGCCTCTTGAAATATTACTCGTAGGATTTTGTGTAGCCTTTTAATTTTTTGCTATGTAAATCTCACAATGAAACATATATTGAAGTCATCCACATTAGATCAACCATATGATCAATATGAAAAATAGTTTTATCATAATGACAACCATGTCCTATATACATACTTCATAAACTACTCCTCTTCAAATGCCTCAAAGAGCCACAACATTGAAGTCAACCATATTATTGATTTGAAACATAATCTCTTAAATTATTACTATTAAAATGTTGTTATGACATAACATTAAAGCCAATGCCTTGCATTGTTATCATTGAAATGTCATAATGTGACATAACATTGAAGTCAGCTTCCCAAATTTTTATTATTGAAATGTCTCATTATGACATAACATTAATGCCAACCACATGATCAACCATATGATCCATACAGACCATATTCCCAATCATAAAAGAAACAATACTATATCCACTTCATAAATGCTTTCTCTTGAAAGGTTGCATTGCGATTTAACATTTAAGTCAACCATACTATAGCCCTTAAAATGTTGCAATGTGAATTAATATTGAAGCCAGCCATATTAATAACCATGAAATGTCACCATATGACACAACATTGCTCATTCAATTTCTTGAATTGTTATTTTAAAAAAGTTTCAATGTGAGATAATATTTAATTTAACCATATAATTTATGTGGAAATTATAGTTAATTACAAAGGGTAATCATACTTTTATTTACAAGTCAACCTATCAAATTATTTCTCTTGAGACATTTCGATATGACCTAACATTGAATGCAACGTACTCTCAACCACAAACATAGCACTTCTAAAACATCGATGTCATACAAAAACCTTAAATTATTGTACTACTATGATCTTGTGTAACCTTTCTAAAAGTTCACGTTGCACAATAAACTTATTACTCTTGAAAGGCCACAATGTGACCTAACAATAAATCAACCATAAGATCAATTATATGATTTACATGGACAATATCATTGTTGATAAAGATAACCATACGTTATCTACTTCTTAAATTATTACACTTGAAATATTGCAATGTCAAATAACATTAAGGATGCAACCATATAATCCATATTAATATGGTCAATCAATACGGAAACAATTTTATATCTATTAGCCAACTTCTTAAATAATTACTATTTAAATGTCACATTCTAACCTGGCATTCATATAAACCATATGATATAAATAAATAATTTGGTTAATCATAAAGACAACCATATTATATTTACTTAAAATGGCATAACATGACTTAACTATAAAGTCAACCTCTTAAATTATTACTTTTCAAATGTGACATAACATTGAAGTTGTGGTTATATCGTCAACTATATGGTCTGTATGGACATTATGGTCAACCATAAGGACAACCATTCTATTACAATTAAATAACAACTAATATTACTATTATTGAAATGTTATAAAATTACATAACATTGAAACTAATTATATTATTGACCATGTTCAATAAAAACAACCATAATAGAATATACTAAAAAAAAGCATACAAGGGAAACCATAGTAAATCATAATCAATCATATGGAACACATGGGAAAAATGTCAACTAAACTGAAACATACTCATCCAAAGTTAGCCATGATTTGAAATAATAATGTTCCATAATCAAAATGTTAACCATATGTAAACATACTGTATATATGACCAACCATGGCTAATAATGAAAAACCATGGTTTGAAACAATAATGTTCCATAATCAAAATGTTAACCATATGTAAACATATAATATATATGACCAACCATAGTTAATAATGACAAACCATGGTTTACATGGTTAATCTTAGTGAACCATAATTAACTAATCAGCCATAGTCAACGTGGTCAACTATTACCAACCATGGTCAAATATGGTCAACCAATGTCTTCATAGTTAACCATGATGTACTACATTTAATGATAATTAATATTAGTGATGTTCAATATTTCTATGGTCAACCATTATCAATAATGGTTACTTATAGTTAAAAAAGTGACATGGAATCAATTACTAGGTCAATCTTGTCAATCATAATTAACCAAATCAATAATGGTTAACCATGCTCAATTATAATCAACATTGTCAACCCCAACTATATTAAACCATTATCAACCATAGCCAACATGGTCAACAATAGACAACTATACTCAATTACAATAAAATACAACAAACTATGGTAAAGCATAACCTATAGTGGTTAACAATAATTGTCTTTTGTCAATTAATATCAATCATAGGTAACTATAGTTAACCATTAAAAAGTTAGATATGGTCAGCCATAGTTAGTTATGATCAACAATAGTCATCAATCAACAATAGTAACTATAGTCAACTTATCAAACAAAAATAAACCATAGTCAACTACATTCTAACTTGATCAATAAGTGTGAGTTCTACTAAATGTAGTCAACTAAGTTGAGACCAAGTCAACCATATTAAGGAACCATACTCAGCTAAGTCAACCAAAGTAAGCCAAAATCAACCATTATCACATATCGTAAGCAATTATTATTATTATTTACCATCCCTAAACATCCATCATCTAATAATACAACTACATTAAAAATAATTAATATACTTAAATAAAATCTATTAATAAAATTAAAAATGTATGAATATATATAAACCACCTTAAATTACATCATAAAAATATATTTTTTTATTAACATAAATAGCATAAAGTAAAATATTTATAGCTCTTAAATTGATTTGCTTCATCTGTTACATCCAACACTTATCACACAAGTCTCCAAAGGGTGCTATCAATCCCTTATTTTATTTTAAATACGTTTTATTCATAAACTTCAATAAAGTAAAATATTTATAGCTCTTAAATTTATTTGCTTCATCTGTTACATCCAACACTTATCATACAAGTCTCCAAAGAGTGCTATCAATCCCTTATTTTATTTTAAATACGTTTTATTCTTAAACTTCCATAAGTTTCCATGGACAATTTTAGAAACAAGTATTCATTATTTTAAATATGTTTTATTCTTGAACTTCAATAAGTTTCCGTGGACATTTTTTTAGAAACAAGTATGCAATGTTTTGAAGTATTTTTGGCTTTAAATAAGTAAAGCCTCACTATGGAAGGAGGCTGGTTGGATAAATCGTCCCACATCATGTCTTACACATCTCGGGAAAGATTATTGTAGCGATGCTAGACTTGAGTAACCGCTGTTATAATAATAAATAAATAAAAATTTATTATTAACGGAAAGTTTTGTGATTAAAATTATTTGCGACGAACTTACTACGACAGACTTATTGCGAAGGACTTATTGCAAAGATTCACCTATTTGCCCGACCATTTGCACCGATCGGACGACCGGCAACGTCGGATGTGACCGCTCAGGCGAGCCAGATCGTCCGATCGGTGCAAATGGTCGGTTCAGTAGTTTACTCCCTTATTGCAATATAATAGTTGCAACAGGCTTGTGTGTGACAGACCTTATGGAATTTTTACACAACACACTTTTATCTTGACAGACTCACTTTACTTGGACTGGCTTTTACAGGAATTATCCCTGCGACCAACTTCCTCTTCAACATAACAACTTTTGGTCGAAATCTATAAGCAGATATTTCTTAGTCTAAATACTTAGGAAATGAAAGATACTTTTCACCGACGATAACTTGGGATAAACTGTGACAACTATATTGCGACTCACTCACAATATCATATAACCAAATATTAGATAAGACTTGTGTCAAACACTTTGTGGATAAAAACTAGAACTTTTACGTGCTGAAATAATTATGGATTCTTTGTGTCTTTCACGAGACGGTAGATGTAAACAACATCCACTCAAATAAATATGGAGAAGATGCGTGCATAAATAAAACTTGCATTCAACCATAAACTATGGATTTATATTTTTTGTAGCTGTATAGCAAAGAACTATAGCCGTATATATAAACTTTACTAGGATGTTTCACCTTTTATAGAGCTTCAGCTCTCAACACTTTCACAAAACACAAAAGCTTGAGCTTCGGACTCTTCACAGAGTTTTTCCTTCTTCTTCTTCACGCACTTTACACTTCTCTTCTCCTCTCCATGTCTCTGTATGTATCTAATTACAATCTACTTCTTATTCATATATACAGACTAAAAATTGTTTCTCCGTGAAGCTACCAACTTAACATTAAATATTGTAATAACTATCTACCTAGAAATGTATCTTCAGAAATTTAATTCCACTGCTTTATATATGAGAGACATGAATTCTTCATTCTACCAGACTGTCTGACAGAAGATGAATTGTGGCAGACTCTGACACAGTCGACTCAGACCAGATATGGATATGCGGTTAATTAATATTTCCAACACTCCCCTTCAATTATGAGAAGATGAGGATCTTTAAACAAAATTTTACAAAATGTTTCAGAGCTGAAACTTGCTCTGTCATGAAAAAATTCACTGAGCAGAACTTGTCATTCCTAAATAACTTAGCAGATACTGGAATGTATCCCTTGCCAATGGCTTTGTAAAAATGTCCATAAGTTGATCTTCGAACCTACAAAGTTCTAAACAAATATCTTTATTGTTCACTTATTCTCTTTTGAAATGATACCTTGTGTCGATGTGCTTGGTTCTCTTGTGAAACAAATGATTCTTTGATAATGCAATGGTCGAATTGTTGTCGCAGAAAATGGTTGTTGGTTCTTGTTGGTTCTATGATACATATTTTAACATTCTCCACATCCAAACAACTTTATATGCGACACTTGTAGCTGCGACATACTCTGCTTCTATTGAAGACAGAGTTACTATGGGTTGTTTCTTCGAAGCCCATGACACAACACCTGTACCAAAATGAAATGTGTACCTAGATGTGCTTTTCCTGTCATATGTGCTTCCTCCATTGTCACTTCTAGTGTATCCAATGAGTTTGAAATTTTCTAAGGTTGAATGCATTATGCCAAGGTCCTTTGTGCCACTTACAAACCTCATAATTATTTTACCTGCTTGCCAATGAGAGTCTTTTTGTGACTCCATGAATCTTGATATCATACTTACTCCATACATGATGTATGGTCTCATCGATGTTAAATATATAAGGCTCCCAACATGCCTTTTAAATAGCGTATGATCTACAGTTGATCCATCATCAGCCTTGCTCAATTTCAAACCTGTTATTACTGGTGTTGGGGTTGTCTTGTAATTAGACATGTTGAATCTTTTTAAAATTGCACTTGTATACTTTGACTGTGATATAAAAATACCACTTTTAGACTACTGGACTTCAATGCCCAGGAAAAATTTCATAAGCCCCAAATCAGTCATTTCAAATTCACTTTCCATTACTGTTCTAAATTCGTTTATGCTAAAATCACTAGTAAATATTAAATCATCTATATACAGGAAGACAATTAACATGTTACCTTGCTCATTCACTTTGGTGTACAACGTCAGTTCGCTTTCACTTCTGTGAGATAAATTCTCGGTGAGATAGGAATCAATGCAGATGTACCAATCTCTAGGAGCTTGCTTCAAACCATAGAGTTCCTTTTTCATCATGTACATCTTTTTCTCTTGACCTGGAACTTCATAGTCTTATGGTTGATCCACATATACTTCCTTCCTACAGATATCCATTCAAGAATGTCGATTTAACATCCATTTGATAAAGAAGCCATTTGTTTTGTGCAGCGATGGCCAAAACTGTTCTGATTGTATCCATGCATGCAATTGGTGCAAAGGTTTCATTGAATTCTATGCTGGGATGTTGTGTGAACTCTCTTGCGACCATTCTTTCTTTGTGGTTCTACACATTCCCATCAACATCTTGCTTGGTCTTGTAAATCCATTTAGTGATGATTACATATTTATCTTTTGGTACATCGACCAACTCCCATGTTTGATTCTTCTCAATGCATTCTATTTCTTTATCCATAGCTTGTGCACATACATCTTCTTCGACAACTTACTCAAATGTTAGAGGATCATCTATTTGAGAAAATAATGCAAAGAGGGAGAATCAATTTGGTGTACCAGTTGTTGATGTAATTGTCGGAATGTATTCACTTGTATATCTTATGTATTGTACCTCAATGTTTATTTCGGGAAGTATCTATATTGTAATTGAGTCATGTCATGTCCCGATGTTTCGATTGAGAGATTCAATAATGTAAACAAGTCATGTAAAGTCATTGTGGGTAACCCTCTTATTGATCAAGGGTTAAAGTCCCCCCAGTTGTGGGGCCCTAGGTTTATTAGAATATCCTAGAGAAGTCGACCCTAGGTGAGTCATTGTAAGTCGGGGAAATAGTCCCCGCCATTGTGTTAAGGTTAACCCTCCTTGTTGATTGCAGGGGAAAAGTCCCCACAAGTTGTGGGGCACTAGGGTTATTAGACTCTCCTAGAGATGTCAACCCTAGTAAGTAATTGTTAAGTGGGGCCGACATGTTGAAGTGGACATCAAGTGAACGAAAGAATATAAATAGAGAGTGAGTCTCTCTATTTATCATACACACACTCACTCACTGGGGCGTATGAGTGAGAGAGAAGTTGCTGGGACAAGATAGAGACTACTGCTGTCGGGAGATCATCTTTATGTTTTTGGGTTTTACTTTTGGTGCTAATTCTATCTCTGAGGAAGTTGCAGGGTTTTCTCTTTTATGTTTTCCCCGAGGAAAATTCTTTGTGTCTCTTGTCTCTGTGTTATATTACTGTGCATGTTATTCTCTCAGTTAAAGAACCGAAGATCATAATGCTATCTTGAATGATAAAAATATAACATGGTATCAGAGTTAACCTGAAAAGAAGACATTGTACAGCTACAGAAGCTAGGGATTCTTACTTTTTGGGGTCTCCCTCCACAATTCATCAACAAAATTATGATAGACTGGCTCTCCATTGAAGGGCGCATCTTTCTGTCAAAGCGGAATTCGATTCCGAGCATTTTCAGTTTTTGGTGCGGGAAATTAGGGCTTCTTACAGAAGAGGAATTTTTGAGTGAGCCCAGAATATGATTTCTCTCCTCATCAAAATCGAATTTAGAGACATGGGTCGAGATTTTTGGTTGGGTAAAACTCCGGGAAAGTCAAACCCTAGTTTGACCCCGAGCTAAAAAGACCCTAAATACTAAAACTGATAAGTTTCAATACATTCGCTATATCTTGAGATTGGAGAAGGATTAGGAGATGAAACTTTCACAAGCCGAAGATGAAATATTGATTTACACTATATCCAAAATTCAGCCTCATATTCGCTATATCCTAGGAGATATGATCCCTCCAAATTAGAGTTCCAGCCTCTTCCAGGATTCATCCCTAAAATGGACACCTGAGGAGAATTGATATATCTCGAGATGAAAAGATCCAAATGAAATTTTTGAAGATGTTCCAAAAAGGGCACAAACTCTACTTTGTGTGGTCCAATTTTCAGACCCATAAGATGAAACAGTGACACGTGGCATTCTGTACAACTTTGTTGTTATGAACAGTCATGTAACAGGTCACCTTGGGAAAATGATCATAAGTCCCAATTAGTGAAACTAATTCTGATGAAGCCTATGGTGTTAGAACAGGGATAGGCAAGGCTACCTTAGAACAAAGTTTTAGACATAGAGGAACAGTAATTTCGAAGATACCATAGAAACAGTATTAGACATTTCTGCCAAAGAAATTGGAAAATTAGGGCTTCATGTCCTGGGAGCTTCCCTCCACTATTTTCAGAAAATGAGTACATTGGACAGCTCACCTTGAAGAGGTCTATATTTCTATCCAATCAGATCTGAAATATCCCAAGTTTTGAAAATTAGGGTTTCTCTAAAAAACATTAGATCAGCCAACTCCGGAACCACGATGGACACCTCAAATCGGTAAGATTTAATCTTTTGCTATTTTCATTTGAGGTTCTCATTTCAAAGTGATCTATCACATCAGCTTGATGATAAGATTGGTGAAGTTGAAAACTTCCAAGCATGGAAGTATATGATCTCTCTGAAGAAAATGAATTGGACACCTACATGAGTAGAGAGGTTCCAGTTCCAGAGGGAGATGAGGCTAAAAGCCTTACACCATAAAAAATTGGTCAAGGCCAAGAAGATCATTGTTGATTCAATCACGGATCACCTTATACCACAAGTGTCTTCCCTAAAGACACTGAAAGAGATGTTTGATTCCTTGACCAATCTATTTGAAGGGAAGAACATAAATCAGAATATTACTTTAAGAAAATAGTTGAAGAATGTGAAGATCCAGAATGCAGAGACCATACAGTCATACTTTACGAGGGTCTCTCAAATCAAAGAACAACTTGTAGTAGAAGAAGAAGAAGTGGAGAATGCAGAAGTGGTGATAGCCACCTTGAATGGCCTCCCAGGATCATGGGATTCATTCACTCAAGGAATGTGCACCGAAAGGAAGTGATTACCTTCAGTAGACTCTAGGAAGAGTGCACACAAGAAAAGAAGCTCGACTCATAATAAGAAAAGAGAAGATGGGAGAAACTGAAGATCAAGCTCTCATGATCCAAAGAAGACACCTCAAGCGATGAGGAATATTAAGAAATCAATTCTTGAATAACCTCATATCCATCTTAGCATTTGGATAAGAAATGATTAATGAAGAAGATAATGAAGTTGAAGGCTCAAGAGGGAGTCTACCCACGAAAAAATAAATATAAGTATTCAATTGTCATTTCATGATATTATTTTGTTATGCATTTCTTTATATTCAGTTGATGTATTATGCATGATAGAATGTTTTCATTAATGACAGTATACTACTAATATGCATGTGATGGGTAAGTAGCTCATGGTGATATACAACTCTCCATTGCTACTTATCTAGAATGAAACCTCTTTGCTGACATATTGGATTAGTGCACAATCTCAATGTTGTCCTGGTGGAGATGAAAGGCATCTAGAAAAGTTTCCGTGAGATATGGATGAATGTTGTATTGGCTAAAATGGTTGCATGATCATATATTTATGCATAAGAATTTTTCATTATGAATATGCCTTATTAAATGTTTCTAACCATACAACTAATGCATTTGACTTGTAGAAAATATCGCGTACATAATCACCTACAAGAAAAGAAGGATGAGACTTGTTCCGAAGAACAAGTGACGACAGATAAATAATAATATGACGAATGCAGCGACATCATTGATGCAGAACCTTCCAGCTATGAAGAAGTAACCAAGAAGAAAGGGAAGACCAGTTCAAGAAGAATGATGTCTAGGATGCAGTATCGATACATGAAGGGAAGTTCGTAGTTCCATCATGCAGTAGATGGAAACATCATGGGATACAAGGCAAGATTCGTAGCACGAGACTTCTCACGAAAAGAGTGCATAGAGTACGGAAGACAGAGGGAGTATGATGCTTCATCAGAAGCGGTTGATGCTACGATGTATCGTCGGATGATTGGGTCCTTGATGTACCTAACGAACATGAGACCAGATATTTGCTTTGCTGTGAACACCTTGAGCCAATTCCTAACAGATCCGAGACATGTTCACTTGATTGCTGCAAAGCATATTCTGAGGGACCAAAGGGGTGCAGTTGATTATGGGCTCAAGTATGAGGTGAATCAGAATATTAACCTGGAGGGTTATGTTGATTCAGATTGGGAAGGAAGTGCCATCGATAGGAGGAGCACTTCAAGGTGTTGCTTCAGTATGGGATCAGGTGTGATCTCTTGGTTTAGTAGGAAACAGTCTTGTGTGGCACTGAGTACAGCTGAAGCAGAGTATGTCGCAGCTTATTCATCTAGTTGTGAGGCAGTATGGCTAAGGAAGATACTATCTGATTTATTTGATCTCCAGTTAAATGATACTTGTATATATTGCGATAACCAGAGTTGTGTGAAGTTGTTGGAGAACCCAGTGTTCCATGACAAGTCGTAGCATATCAAGATCAAATATCACTATATCAAGGATATGGTGTAGAGAGGAGCAGTGAAGCTCCAGTATGTTGCGACGGATGAACAGATAGCTGATGTGTTGACTAAGCCATTGGCCAGAGTGAAGTTTGAGTACTTCAGGGAGAAGCTTGGTGTTCTCCATATCGAGGTTCCCTCCAAGGGGAAGTGATGAGTCCATGAGCCATTTTGACATGGTGAGAGGATTGGTTCCTTCCATGGTCAGATGTAAGGGCTGAGCCATTCTGTCATGATGAGAGGATTGGTTCCTCGCATGTCAGATATAAGTGTTGAGCCATTCTGAGGTGACTATAGGATTGGTTGCTACATGATCATATATAAGTGTTGAATGGAGGCACCTCGTCAGTTACCAGGAATACTCAGCCTAGAGCTGAGAGCCATTCTGACATGGTGAGAGGATTGGTTCCTTCCATGGTCAGATGTAAGGGATGAGCCATTCTTTCATGGTGGGAGGATTGGTTCCTTTCATGTCAGATGTGAGTGCTAAGCCATTCTAAGGCGACTGTGGGATGTGTTCCCACATGATCAGATATAAGCGATGATTTCCATTCTCTGAATGGAGGTACTTGGTCAATTACTAGGAATACTCAGTCTAGGACTAAGGGCCATTCTGATATGACTGTGGGATGTAGTCTCACATGATCATATATAAGTGCAGGGCCATTTTGATGTGATTGAGGGATATGTTCCCACTTGATCAGATATAAGGGCTGTTGCCATTTTGTCATGGTGAGAGGATTGGTTCCTTCCATGTCAGATGTGAGTGCTGAGCCATTCTGATGTGACTATAGGATTGGTTCCTACATGATTAGATATAAGGGCTATTTCCATTCTCTAAATGGAGGCACTTGGTCAGTTACCAGGAACGCTTAGTCTGGGACTGAGTGCCTCTTTGACGAGTCAAGGTTAGATGTAAGTGTTGTGCCTTTCTGATGAGTCAAGGTTAGATGTGAGTGTTGTTCCTTTTCACAGATGATAGTAGTTGTGTCCTATCATGCTGGTGAATGTAAGTGTTGTGCCTTTCTGATGAGTTAAGGTCAGATGTAAGTGTTGTGCCTTTCTAACGAGTCAAGGTCAGATGTGAGTGCTATGCCTTTTCACATATGATAGTAGTTGTGTCCTATCATGCTGGTGGATGTGAGTGTTGTGCCTTTTCACAGATGATACTAGTTGTGTACTATCAAGCTGGTGAATGTAAGTGTTGTGCCTTTCTGACATGGTGTTGGATGTGTTCCTCTCATGGTCAGATGTGAGTGCTGGCCATTCTGACTTAGGGTTAGATATAAGCGCTAAAGAAGACCTACAAGGAGGCTAGGCCTACAACCAACATGAAAAAGGGCTGGCTCTGTAGAACTTCCTATGACGAGAAGAATCAAGAGATAGCACCAGTGATGATGATCCAGCAATGATGATCCAGATCGAGTGATGATCCAGATCTAGTGATGATGATCCAAAAGTGATGATCTACATCCAGTGATGATCCAGATCCAGTGATGATCCAGATCCAGTGATGATCCAGACTTGATGATGATCCAGTGATGCTCCAGATCAAGTGATGATCCAGACTTGATGAAGATGACTTGACAATGAAGACGACTTGAAGATGAAGATGACTTGAAAACGAAGATAACGTGATGATGATCCAGATGATACATAGAAGAAGACTTGTGCTGATAAATTGTGTCGAGAGAATACCTTCCTAGTTAAGAGGGAGTGTTGATGTAATTGTAACTTCGGAATGTATTCACTTGTATATCTTATGTATTGTACCCCAATTTTTATTTTGGGAAGTATCTATAATTTAATTGAGTCATGTCATGCCCCGATGTTCCGATCGAGAGATTCAATAATGTAAACAAGTCATGTAAAGTCATTATGGGTAACCCTCTTATTGATCAAGGGTTAAATTCCCCGCAGTTGTGGGACCCTAGGTTTATTAGACTATCCTAGAGAAGTCAACCCTAGGTGAGTCATTGTAAGTCAGGGCAATAGTTCCCACCATTGTGTCATGGTTAACCCTCCTTGTTGATCGGAGGGGCAAAGTCCCCACAAGTTGTGGGACACTAGGGTTATTAGACTCTCCTAGAGATGTCGGCCCTAGTAAGTAATTGTTAAGTGGGGCCGACATGTTGAAGTGGACATCAAGTGAACGAAAGAATATAAATAGAGATTGAGTCTCTGTATTTATCATACACACTGTTGGTCAACTCTGGGCAGACCCAGGTTTCCTTTGATGTACCAACAAAACCCCTAGCTCACTGGCCCTTTCGACGACAGACCGCAGAACGGTATGAAGTCTCACTTGAAGTGATCTTGGATGGGTTGGCTGAAGACTCAAGTGTCCTCAACCAGGTTCTGTAGCATCCTGGTGGTTTGCGCGACTCTTCTTAGTCAGCAGGCTCTCTCTGCGATGGCGACCTTTCTTACTCGCTGGTCCTGGGAGGGAGCGATCTCTTATCGCATCACCAATGCTAGCGCGATGCGCAAACTATCTCCTCTACTCAGCTCTTAACCTGCGATATCTCACACCGCGGTTCTTCCGACAGTGCAATATCACCTTTCTATACTGTGATATCCTTTACGGTAGGGCTTCAATATGACTCTCATGGTCCAAAGGCTTCTCTCTTAGTATAATAGTTAAGCTAAATAGCCTCACTTAGACTCCTACAGTCTAATATACTTACATCAACTATGCTCAACTTGATGAACTAATATGCAGAAATCACTTAACACTGTAACTGCAACTATCGTGCATCAAGTACTGAGAACTCAAATACATAATACTTAACAGATTCAACTCATAGTTTATCTTCCATGCTACTGTAACTAAAGATAGCATACATTTACTCATTCATTAACTGGTAGTAAAGTTCATGTAATAAATAATAGATAACAGATAAATAAAGCACAGTCACATGAATAGTCACTCGACACACTGATTTTACGTGGTTCACCTCCAGGGGGGAAGCTACGTCCACGGGAACTGGTTTTTATATTATATCTTGAGAGAGTAAACACAGTTCCACTGCAACCTGATATGCAACTTGAGATATTTTGGGAAACTCCACGCACACCGTCGGAGCCCTTCTCTCTTAGATCTCTTCTCTTATATTTCCTTCTCTTACAATATACTCTTCTTCTCTCTCTCTCTCTCTCTCTCTCTCTCTCTCTCTCAATCCCTGTGGATTGTTCAATCCCTGTGGATTGTTACATACATGCTCAAGGAGTCAGCTACTGGTTACAGTCAGATAATACAAATGGAATAATAGAACCAGAGCTCAATTCTTACAATACTGAGACACTAGAGACACTTAGCTAGCTAAAATGACTCAGAAGGCTAACTGTCTAACTGCTTAAACAGCTACCCAAATGTCTAACCTTTTACAATACAAAATACATCCTTATATAGGTGGCCCGAAGGTCTCACCATTACAACACTGTGGGCCTGTCCCAACAGTAACCCCAAAAACCTTAACTGTGAAAGTCAGCCTATCTGTACTTGAACTGTCGCTTTCCGTCACACCACAGCTTTCTGCAGTCTTCCACGCTTCCCGGCGCTGATCATGGGTATGGGTGCCGCTTCCTCGGTCGCTCCGCTTCTGTCCTTCGTCTTCAATGCCTCGGCCCGTTGCTCCTCTTCCTTTATGAGGGTAGTTGAGCCCTCCTGTCTTCGCCGCTGCCTTAAGTGCAGTGGTTGAGCTCTCTCTTCTCGACCGCTCGGGTACTGTTCTTCTTTGACTTCCCTGTCCCGATGTAGCTGCGGGACCCTACTCCAACACACACACTCACTCACTGGGGCGCATGAGTGAGAGAGAAGTTGCTAGGACAAGAGAGAGACTACTGCTGTCAGGAGATCATCTTTATGTTTTCGAGTTTTACTTTTGGTGCTAATTCTATCTCTGAGGAAGTTGCAGGGTTTTCTCCTTTATGGTTTCCCCGAGGAAAATTCTTTGTGTCTCTTATCTCTTGTGTTTTATTGATGTGCATGTTATTCTCTCAGTTAAAGATCCTAAGATCATAATGCTAGCTTGAATTATAAAAATCTAACACCAGCTTCAAATATTTCACGCAGACTTCTTGTTTTCATTGGTTTTGTCGATATCGACCTCGACGGCCTGCTTGATGGAGTGTGTTGTCTTCTTGGTGTGCTTGTTGGTGTATCTTCAGCTGCGAATTATCATCAATGTTCCTTGTGTTGAACCCTATCGTGGTGTCATGGGAGTCATTGATGCTGCGACCAGTTGATTTACATGTGGTGTTTGAACCACTTCCTCTTCCATGTCATCATGCTCGACATTCGACACAATCCTGACATTTTTTTCAATGGTTCCATCCCATGATTCATTCTCAACGAATTGAACGTCACGACTAATGATTACTTTCCTTGTGACAAGGACATACAACTGGCATTCTTTTGTGTCTTCAGAATAGCCAACAAAAATACATTTATGTCCCTTCTTGTCTAACTTCTTTCTCAACTCATCTGGAACATGAACATATGCTATACAACCAAAAACTTTTAAATGAGAAACACTATGATTCATACATGTCCATGTTTCTTGAGGAACCTTGTTCTTCATGCTCTTTGTTGGACACCAGTTCATAATATATACAACAGTTGCGACTGCTTCAACCCAATATTCATTTGGAAAATGCTTGGCTGCCATCATTTTGTGCACCATCTCCATAATGGTTTTGTTCTTTCTCTCTGCGACACCTTTCTGCTGAGGTGTATACCATGCAGTGAATTGCTTATGTATGCCATGGTTTTTGCAGAAATTTAGAAATTCATTTGAAACATATTCACCCCTTAGGATTTTGATATGATGTCCACTCTAGTTATCCACGAGTGCTTTGAATTGCTGAAAACAACTAAATGCATCATATTTATGTTTTAGAAAATATAACCATGTTTTTCTTGTGCAACCATCAATAAAAGTAAGAAAATAATTGCAACCACCCATGGATGATGTCTTTATTGGGCCACAAATATCAGAGTGCACGATCTCAAGTGGTGTGTGTGCATTGTATGACTTTTCGACCGAAAAATTCTCTCTATGTTGCTTGCCAAAAATGCAGCCTTCACAAATTCTTTCTAGTTTGTCGATCAATGACAAGCCTTTCTCCATATTCTTTGTGTGTAAGAGCTTCATCCCACCAAAATTCAGGTGTCCAAATCTAAAATGTCGCAATGAGGAATCATCCTGAACTTCTGTTTGAAACACTGCTTGAATTTCAACATTGTTATTTTCTTTCTTGTCACTATGCATGTCTGCTTCATTGCTTTATGCCTTGAATGCAGCTCCTGTATTTTCCTTTCCTTTCGTGTCTGGAACTATCCACAATGGAAACAAGCGATTGCTTTTCATTGACACTTTTTCTATCAGTTGGTTGCTTGGATGTATGTCTTTAATCACACAGTGATTGTCCTCTATGTAGACTCTGTAACCTTTTTGTATCAATTTTCCAATACTCAGTAAATTGTGTTTCAAACCTTCGACATGATAAATGTAACACCTCGATTTTGATCCCGTTTGCATTAAATGTATATGATGTATATATTGCAATGGATCATGGCGTGGAGCTATAGGAAAATTCCCCACCATTGCTTGTCGTATTATGTTTCGGCAATGCCGATGGTATTTTGTGCTAACCAGGCACGTTATACTGTTGGATACCATGTACATATGCAAAATTAATTAAAAACCTACAACCAGCTATGTCGATGCAACAATAATGAAGAGGGGCATGATTTCCTAAGGATAAGGGAGGGGTGTCTCACCCTTGGGAATCCATTGGGGAACAACCAAGTGTCAAAAGATGAACCCATCCCTTTTGACTTACTCACCCTTTTTCCCTTGTCTCATTCCACCAATCGATTTAATTATGCAGGAGTTGGTTGGGTAGTTATTTCCCTTGGGGAACGTATGCATGGGAATCCGTGAAAGTTGGAAGGACTGTCAGTCCTTTCCCACACGCAATCCCAGGGGCAGGGGCATTCTTGTTTCCCTCATGGGATCAGGGAACTAATTCTGCAATTCCACCTTCACACAGACAGACATTTTCTCCTCACTGGGGGGGGCATTCGTTCTTCCTCATGCAGGAAGCTGTGTTCTTTTTTTTTCCCTTCGGATCTAGTCTATTTCTGAATCCCTGGATGATTGTGGGTCTGTGTATGTAAATCCCTTCATGCAGGCTTTGTTCTTCTATCCTGACGCATCTGAGAGATCGTTGTTATTTTCCCCACATCTTTGGGTTGTTATTGAGTCGTTTTAGCCACGATAGGGCCATAAATGAATATGGAGTCGAGTTGCTTAGTATGAGTTGTGTATTACTTAATTTCCATTCTGATTTTGCTCGGTGGTGTTTTTCTTCAAAATTCCAGAGCTGTGAATTGTTGTGTATTTTGTGGTTCTTGGTCTTTGGATTGTTTGGGAGAGGAAATGGAGCCTGAGTGTGCTTGATAAACCTAGTGTGTGCAAGAGCCTCACAGATAGAGCTAGCAGGTTGGATTTCTTCTCTACACCCCCTAAATAGCACTGGAATGGAATTCATCGCCCGAGGGACTATGTAGCAGAGAAGGGAATGATTCCTTGTGCTGGGTGATCGTGGGTGTCTTAGAAGTCAGGTTAGCTCTGGTGCAGGTGTCCATAGCTCTTTAGTGATCCCAATAGCTTAGCAACCAGCGTTTCCAGCTCCTGATAGCCTGATAAACCCAACTCTGTTGGCTTGGCTATGTCTTGTTATGGACCCTTGGCCTTATAAACCCAACCGTGTTGGCTTGGCTGAGTTGTGTACCCTTGGCTACGTGTGAGTCTGCTAGTTTCCCCTTACTCCTCGTGGAATCATGCCCAACTCGGGGGTGGCAATGTTGCTGAGAGATTAATGAGCGGACTGGCCTGTGGTTGGGTGGAACATTGCAACGACGTAGCTAGTTGCGAGACAAGCTTTCCTGAAGATAAGTATTCTTGTGCTTAAATCCTTGCAACTGTATTATTTTATGAATGAACATGATGAATGCTTATATGCTGTGAATGTATGATGACATGTATTTGATTCCACTGCATGTTTAAGAAAGTAGACACCTGCATAGGTATTATGAGGATGTTGCATCTGTGTATGTTATTATGTTTTTATCAGTATGCATTTTCATACATTTTATATTATCTTCATGTTTATGGGGCTAAATTACCCGGGTCGATTAATATGTGAGTCACATCCTCTTTGCCGGTCGGAGGGTTGGGGACGTGACAATAAACATCAGGCATAAACATTCGCTCCCCTTGCTTGGTTAGAATACCAACACTACATTTTCCCAAAACAATGACTTGGACATTATTTCCAAGTGTAACATTAATTTTAACTGAATTATCTAGACTGGAAAACAAATTTAAATTACCAGTTATATGATTGTTGCAACCTAAATCTAAATACCATATGTAACATAGAATTTATTGGGCGGTATTGCATTCAATTGGAGATGTGCATGCCATCAACATTGCACTCGACAAAGTGTTGGTGTTCGTCGACTGGTTCTGGCTTTGCCTTCCTTGGTCATGTTGATTCTTTTTGCATTCATTTGCATAATGACCAAATTTCTTGCAATAATGACATTATTTTTTATTTATCAAACATGTGTCAACCACTTGGCCGACTTAGGTTCTGATTATGTCCTCCACCAACGACATTTGCGGGACCGTTGTTGTGTCCTCCTCTAGAGAGGTTACTTCCTTTGCCTCTAGAATTGTTTCTGCCCTTGCCTCTTCCACAACTTATGGATGACTGTGTTGTGAATGCGCCTTCCAATGATGTATTGGATCTATTGATCCGGTGTTCATGATTGATGAGTGAACCTTGTAACTCGTTAATGGTAAACGTCGACATATCTTTGTTTTCTTCCAAGGTCATAACCAAGAATTCAAATATTTGGGGAAGACTTCTGAGAACTTTTACAACTACCCTTTGGTTTATCAAACTAACAACTCTAGTGTAGAATGAGTCTACTGAATCTGTTTATTTTATTGACAGAGATTCAAAATATCTTCTCAATATCTACAACATGGAAGTATTTACCTTGTCCAAGCCATGATATGCGGTCTCCAATGTGTCCCATGCCTTCTTAGCAGTAATTGTTGCTACTACTCTTGGGAGTATGCTTTCACACATGGCTTGGTGTATGTAGAACATAGTTTTCCATCTTTCTTCCTATGTTTCCTCAGGGCATCCTTCTCAGCTTGTGTGAGATTGTTGTATGTTGTATGATATGCTAGTTCTGCATAACCATTCTGAGCTATCTCCCAAACATCTTGACTTCTAAACAAAGTCTTCATTGTTACAGACTAATACTCATAATTCTTTCATGTAAAAATTGGAGTTTGTAAACTCGACATGTGTGAAAGTGGAATCCATTTTTTATTTTTTATTTTCCTTAGCAAATTACGTTTTTCCCTTTTAAGACAAGGTTTCTTTCCTAAACCTCATAGGGAAAAACGATTGTCCCCATGGTAGACTCAAGTTAGTTGCGGTCATAAAATTTTCTTAGTCTAAAGACTTAGGATATTAAATATACTTTTCACAGACTAACTTGGGATAAACTATGACACAACTATATTGCCAGTCACTCACAATATCATATAACCAAATATTAAATAAGACTTGTGTCAAACACTCTAGGGATAAAAACTAGAACTTTTAGAAGGTGAAATAATTATGGATTCTTTGTGTCTTTCACCAGATGGTAAATGTAAACAACATTCACTCAAGTAAATATGAAGAAGATGTGCTCATAAATAAAACTTGCATTCAACCATAAACTATGGATTTATATTTCTTGTGGTACAAACTTGAAAATTTATCACGATGTTTCACCTTTTACAGAGCACTTTCACGAAACACAGAAGCTTAGAACTCTTGAGAGAGTTTTCCTTTCTTCTTCACACACTTTACACTTCTCTTCTACTCTCTGTCTCTGTATTTATCTAATTACAATCTACTTCTTTTTCATATAGAGAGACTAAAGACTGACTTAACATTAAAGATTGTAAAAACTATCTACCTAGGACTGCTTTATATATGAGAGACGTGAACTCTTTATTCTGCCAGCGAGACTATCTGAAAGAAGTTGAACTGTGACAAACTCTAAAAGAGTGAGCTAAATATGCATCTATGATTAATTAATATTTCCAAGAAGACACTTGGGCTTTCACTTCGTAATCAAAATACATTTCCCTTAATAATATTAACAAGTATTTGTGCACATTTTCTTATAAATGGAATATAAATCCACACTAGAGTATTGAACATTTGAAGTCTCCATTAAATAATCATGGACTCTTGTTAGTAAACGGATCAAGGATATTCATATTAGTTTCCATCAAAATTTTACCATAAATTAGGTGTTTATTATCTTGTTTTAAATGAATTAAAGATGTTCTAATTATTAATATAAGGTAACTAAACTTTGGTTATTATATACAGACTTTTTTTTTAAATTAGATTAATATTAAAATTTTGAATTAAATTTTTTTTATTAATTAATATTAAATTTGAAATTAATTACTAAAAAATTTACAACTCAAACAAATTTACTTTTATATATTTAACCTTCGTCAGGTGCAGCCGTACAACATATATGATAAAATTTCTAAAACCTAAAACGGTTGTATAAATCAGAAATCATTTTCCTTGCTTCAATTTCGGAATCAGAATTCATTCATAATTTTCACAGAAATAGCAAGCACTTAGAATTCGGTTCTCCCCTTACTAAATACAAGCTCAGTAAAACCTAATTCAAAGACAATTTACAGCTATGTTGAAAAGAAAAACGCGCACGCAAGAAACTATTGCAAAAATAAATATTGGAGTGCGAGAGAGATTCTTTTCCGCTTAATATCCAAATTAGGTCAAAGTTAGATAATGATGAAAGCATAAGGTTTTATTTTACCGACCTTTCATCCGCTGTGCTCGAAGGATGGAACAACACAAATATGTTTAAAATGCGTAGTACACTGTCAAAGATCTGATGCATTGACTGGTACACGAAGCCCATAACAAGGCTAACAGGGTTTTTTATTTTCTTCATGTTCGGGGTTTGTTCCACGTTAGTATCTTTTCCGATTGTGTGGATAGGGTTTCAAGGAGTATTAAGCGATTTCTACTTAATTGGAATTTTTAAATATTCAAATTAATTATTTTTTTAAGCATGAATTTATTTTCATGGCACTTTGATTTAGCAAATCTAAATTAAAAAAAATAATATTTATCTTGCTATAGGTAATATATAAACTTCATTAAAATCTAATCGACGTCAAGCCTGTTACGATAGCATTAAATAACAAACAACAAACAAAATATTGATTGCCAATCTAAACAGCTGTTTTTACAATTGCAACAACTCTCTAATATTTTGACGAAATTTTAAATAAAAAACTGTGCAATTACCCACAATTGTTTCATGGAATCACCGTACACTGGCCACTGGAAACAGGCGCATTTTACGGCTTAAAGCAATCTGTCGACACATGGCATTGTCAGCGCCCTACTGACATCCGCAAATGCATGTAATGCGACATTGAAAAGTACGCATTAAAAGTATTCGTGAATGGCATTTTCGTACGTAGTATCGATTGCCAACTTGCCATTGTAGGGTTTGCTCGACTTGGATGATGCAGGCCTGGAAATTCAATTTTCTTGTGCCTGTCAATAAAAATTTAATGATGTTTTCAAGGTTTTAGTGTCTATTATTTGACGGTTTAACCAATTTTGCTGAGTGTCAATATATTTACGTTAAGCAAATATAAAATTTTAGAGAAAATTTTAGAGATTCTAGCTGAAGACTAATAATACAATTAGAAACACAAAATATAAATAAATACAATACACATACACATAAATAAAGAAGTCTAGCATTTATGTGTTCCTCAGATAAGAGCTGCCCCAACACAACGGTTAATAATTGTTGGCTAAGTTTTAGTAGTTCATATAGATATTAAAAATTTAGACGAGATATCTAAATTTATAAAAGTCAAATAGACGTTCTAAATATTTTTTTACCTATCAATGTTGACGGGCTCATAAAAAACTTACATGTCAAATACGTGTAAAAATGAAAAAAACGTTCCGTGGAACGTCAAATTCCAAGCCTGTTAGTGACCTTTCGTGCCTCTCACGAGGTGAGAGAGAGGTAGATTTCTGGTTTAACTTTTTACGAAATTTGTGAGAATTAGAGTTCCTTCCATTGTGGAATTCTTCCTTTGGGTTTTAATGAGGCACTTTCAAGGCCACTCAATGCCCCTTGTCAAGCTTGGTCCAAGGTCAATATATATCACAATAAAACATTCAAGAGAGAGTGTCCTTAAAGGACCTTGACAATCTCCAATATCCAACATCCAATTCCCGGGCACAATCATGATAAGGAAGTGTCCTTAAAGGACCTTCACAATGCCCAAACCCTACACACAATCATGATATTTGAGAGCCATTAGTTGTCACTTAAAAGTATCAAAGTAAAAACATATTTTAATTAGTGTTTTCTTTTTAAGTGTGATTATTATTTAGAAAAAAGTGAAGAGCCATAGATAGCCTCCGCACATGGATGAAGAGAGCGTGCTTTGAGAGCGCTCTTAGCGGGATTTGGGGTAATGATGAAGGCCTTTCAAAAAATGTTGTGCAACTCAGGTCTGCCCAAGGATCTCTCACAAATACGTCGGGTAAAGGTTTGGTGGCTGAAATGTATGCTAGAGAAACCACTTCAGATTAATTTTTAGTTTAAATTTTAAATTTTTATAGAGAAATGTACTTTGTTCAATCACGTTAATTGATATAAAGTACACAGAGTAAAGGCTCATTGAAACTGGCGTAGGATATGGGGCACACATATCGCCCCATATTCGTTCCTCGAAGTATGTTTCCCTGCCACCCAACAACCCATATTTCTCGGCAGTCCCTACCATGCTTCGGCCTGTGGATTTTCATGTTCTCTGTTTTCCGTTTTCTTTGGCCCGAGCCCACGTCGCATCGCACCGCCTCCGTCCTCTGCCACCCATCCTTCGTCACCCTTGGGTTTCCCAAGCCTTCAATGCTGCGATTACTATCCACCAACTACGCCCCCAATTGTTGAAAAACTAGAACCATTCACCAACTCGCCCCCAATTGCTAAAAAGCCACTGCAGCCTGCAGGTATCCGGAATCCACACAGAAGGGTCAATTGGGATTCGACGTCATGAACCTGCAGGTTGAAGCATAGCAAGCGGAGCGGTTCTGGTTCGCTTGGCTAGTCTGAAGGGTTGTATGGTTTGCGTGGAAGGGTCTGGGTTACAGAACGGGGTGCAGTCGGATGGGTGGCTTGGTTACCTAAGCGAGGCGGTTGGTCCATGGGGGATTCACCTTGTTGAGCAATATCTTATTACGTTCATTCATTAACGGGGGTTTTAATTGTGAAAAATAAGGTAAATCTATTGTAGGTATTGGGGGGCGGGGAATAGGGTATGGGGGGGTTATTGGTATTTTAGGGGTATAAAAAGGGATTTCTAGTAAAAATAAGGAACATATTATAAATATAGGGGTTATTTAATTGGAAATATGTATTGGGAGGGAGGCTAGGTAAATGGATTTTTGTAAGTAATTTTCAATATCTAGTGAAATTAGAGGTATTCTTTAATATCCCATGAATGAAGGTGCTATGACATAGTTTCCCTAAGTAAAGACCCCATGGGTTGCTCTAGCAAGGGTCTGTTGGTTAGTGGGGTAGGGTTGCTGGTTCAACGATCAATGAAACATTCATTCGTAAGCAGGATCAACTGATAAGGAGCAGGGTCACGCCAGGTTGAATTCCCTTCATTGATTACAGGTATTGCATGGTTTCTCGCTAAACTCTAATTCATTACATGAAACCATTAACAAAGATCATGAGCAGGTGCTTTCAAGAAAATGTTGAGTAAATAACAAGCATTTATTCATCCCATTAATCCTTCAGCATACTATAAATTTGCATACTTCAAGCTTAAAAACTGTGTACGTTGTAATGAAGCCTTCTCTGCTTTGCCCTGCCGCTGGGAATTATTGAAGTGATGCCAAAGGTAGAAAGAGTAACAAACTGATACCCTTCAACCTGCACAAAGAGTAAAAGGGCCTGGACCCACGATTTTCCCCTTATGGCGATCGATGTCGACCTTGACGAAATGTTTGATGGAGTCTGCTGTCCTCTTGGTGTACTTGTCGGTGTAGCTTAAGCTGCTACTTGTGTCGATGGTCCTTGTGCTGAACCATGTCTTGGTGTCATGGGAGTCGACGGTGCTGCAATCGGTTGATTTACATGTGGTGTTTGAACCACTTCCTCTTCCATATCATCATTGTCGACGTTCGACACAATCTTGACAAATTTTATGTCGACGGTTCCATCCCATGATTGGTTCTCGACAAATTGAACATCTCGACTGATTATCACTTTCCTTGTGACGGGATCATACAACTTGTATGCTTTTGTGTCTTCGGAATAGCTGACAAAAATACATTTATGTCCCTTCTTGTCTAGCTTCTTTCTCAGCTCATCTAGAACATGAGCATATGCAACACAACCAAAAACTTTTAAATCTGAAACACTATGATTCATACCTGTCCATGCTTCTTGGGGAACTTTGTTCTTCACACTCTTTGTCAGACATCAATTCATAATGTATACAGCAGTTGCGACTGGTTCACCTCAATATTCATTTGGAAAATGCTTGCCTGCCAACATGCTGCGTGCCATCTCCATGATGGTTCTGTTCTTTCTTTCAGCAATACCATTCTGCTGAGGTGTATACCGTGCAGTGAATTGTTTCTGTATGCCACGGGTCTTGCAAAAATTCAGAAATTCATTTGAAACATATTCACCTCTTCTGTCGGTCCTTAAGATCTTGATGCGGTGTCCACTCTGGTTCTCCACGAGTGCCTTGAACTGCTGAAAATAACTAAATGCATCAGATTTATGTTTCAAAAAATATACCCATGTTTTTCTTGAGTAGTCATCAATAAAAGTTAGAAAATACTTGCAGCCACCAATGGATGATGTTTGCATTGGACCACAAATATCAGAGTGCACAATTTCAAGTGGTGTGCGTGCTCTATATGACTTTCCAACTCGAAAAGTCTCTCTGTGCTGCTTGCCAAAAATGCATCCTTCACAATCCCTCTCTGGTCTGTCGATCAATGGTAATCCTTTTACCATATTCTTTGTGTGCAGTAGCTTCAGCCCACCAAAATTCAGATGTCCAAATATGAAATGCCACAACCAGGATTCATCATGAACTTCTGTCTGAAATGCAGCTTGCAAATTAGTGCTGCAATTTTCTCTCTTGTCAAGGAGCTTGACTGTTTCTTCACTTTTTGCCTTGAATGCAGCTCCTGTGTTTTCCTTCCCTTTTATGTCGAGAACTATCCTCAATGGAAACAAGCGATTGCTTGTCATTGGCGCATTTGCTATCAGTTGGTCGCTTGGATGCTTGTCTTTGATTACATAGTGATCATCTTCGATGTAGACTCTGTAGCCTTTTTGTATCAACTGTCCAATGCTTAACAAATTATGTTTCAGACCTTCGACATGATAGACATCAGGGATATAATTACTCCCCCCATGTTTGGTTAGAATATCAACAGTGCATTTTCCTAAGACAGTAACTTGGACATTGTTTCCAAGTGTAACATCAGTTTTAACTGAATTGTATAGACTAGAAAACAAGTTTAAATTACCAGTCATGTGATTGCTGCATCCTGAATCTAAGTACCATATGTCATGTGGACTTTCTTGAACAAAATTGCATTCAAGTGGAGATGTTGATGCCATTAACATTGCACTTGTCGAAGTGCTAGTGCTGGTCGACTTATTTGGGCTTTGCTTTCCTTGGTCATATTGTTTCTTCCTGCATTCATATGCATAATGACCAAACTTCTTATAGTAATGACATTGGATTTTTTATTTATCAAACCTCTGGCCACTTGGCTGACTTGGGTTCTGATTATCTCCTCTACCACCGACATTTGCCAGACTTCTGCCTCGTCCTCCTTTTGAAGAACTTCTTCCTCTACCTCTGAAGTTGTTTCTCGCCCTGCCTCTACCACAACTTATGGATGACTGTGCTGCGAATGCACCTTCCAATGATGTCTGTGTTCTGCTAAGTCTGTATTCATGATTGATGAGTGAAGCTTGCAGCTCATCAATGGTAAATGTCATCATGTCTGTGTGTTCTTCTAAGGTCACAACCAAATTTTCAAATCTTGGGGGAATACTTTTGAGAATTTTTTCAACAACCCTTCGGTCTTCTATGGCTTTTCCATGAGATTTCAATTGGTTTATCAATCCAAAAACTCTGGTGTAGAATGTGTCTACATTCTCTGAATCTTTCATGGACAGAGATTCAAAATCTCTTCTCAAAATCTACAGCTTGGATGTCTTTACCTTATCCAAACCTTGATAGGCAGACTCCATTGTATCACATGCTTGCTTAGCATTAGTTTTTGCTGCTACTCTTGGGAGTATGCTCTCATGCATAGCTTGATGTATGTAAAACAGAGTTTTTTCATCTTTCTTCCTCTATTCTCTCAAGACATCTTTCTCAGCCTGTGTGAGATTGTTATATGCCGTCATGTTTGTTGGTTCTGCATAACGATGCTGGACTATCTCCCAAACATCTTGACCTTTGAATAAAGCCTTCATTGTTAAAGACCAATATTCATAATTCTGTCATGTAAAAATTGGAGTTTGCAGTGGAAGCCAATTTAATTTTTTAATTAACTTTCCTTTGAAAATTAAATTTCCATCTTTTAAGACAAGATTTCTTTCTTAAACCTTGCTCTGATATAAACCTTGCTCTGATACCAGTTAGCCAAAACCAAGCCGACTAAACTTGAGTTTACCGCTCAGTTAATATTAAAATTTAATTTTCACTTTTTCACGCCGACCTCTTTTTCTTTTTCACTTGTCAGGTGAAACTTGTCTATCTCCCGACTAGACAAGTCTATCAACTTTGGTCGGCCTTTAGACCCCACTGATTTACTTCGACCACTTGTCACTTTGAAGTCGGCTGACTCCGACCTCTAAGTAGGCTCACCTCTTCGACCACTCAAGTCGGCTGACCTCTTCGACCTCTCAAGTTGACTTACTCAACCAACCTTTCAAGTCGGCTCACTTTGGTCGAAATCTACAGAGTATTTTTCTTAGTCTAAGAGACTTAAGAAATTACAAATGCTTTTCACCTGTGAGTAAGATAGAGTAAAATAGACACATTAACAAATCCAAATAACTTATAAAACATATGCCCAAATATGTAGGAAGACTTGAGTCGACCAATGTGCCGTAAAACCGTGTAACTTTCGCACTGTGAGAAATTTATGGGTTCTTGTTCTTTCACTCAACTGTAATGGTAAAAGACATTTACACAAGTAAATCTGGAAATAATGTGCGGCCAAATAAACATGTATTCAACCATAGACTATATGCGGAAATAACAAAAGTATTACAAACTTGTCTGTCGAGACTTGTCGAGCTTCAACTTCTCTTTCTCACCCTGAGTTCCTCGGTCTCTCTATTGTGTTTGTGTCTTTAACCCAATTTACAATTTGTTTATTCTATTTATAGGCAACCTGAAAATTGCTTCTACATGGGTCGAGTGACTCACCATTAAAGACTGTAATAACTATCTACCTAACAACTTAGCTTCAGAAATAAATTCGACTGGTTTACATTGCCGAATCGTGGACTCTTCCCTCTTGTCAGACTGATACACAAAGAGTCAGGTATGTATCTGCGAGTAATTACTTTTTCCAACATGTAGCTCTTCTTGTCTCACTCTCACCGCTGGTAAGCCTCGATAGGTTCTTGACTTTGACCTACTCGTAAAGAAGAAGAGAGGAATATGAGCTGCTACAAAAGTGCAGCCTGTTAACAATTTGTTGGTTGCCCATAGATATTGCCCTTGCAAGTCTAACACTATTATAACCTTCATGATGATCTTTGATCTTGGATGGATCAGGACTTAAATAAGCATATTTATCCAGGTACTCATCCAACAAATCCAATGAAGAGGACTCTTCTTCCGCTTTAAATTAGACTACATAATTCAATATTTTAGACAAATCATTATCAGTTTTAACCTCACCTTCAGCATAAGGCACGCCAACAGAGAATGAAGGCGTCGAGAATGAATAGCACGACTTATCGATTTTTTCAACTTAGACGACCTTAGATATAGGCCAACGCAAATTATCTCCGACTTTAGCAATAATAGATCTCATTGTTTTCTCATTTTCACTTATTTTTCATCATACACAAATTCATTCTCCTGGAACACTTTGTTGTCGTGACCACATTTGAATCATTTCTCATCTCTCACCTTTTGATTGATTCTTAGACGTCCTCGCCAAAGAAGGCCTGGAATGTCTGGATTTTCTTGAAAGTAACTCTAATAACTGTGTTTTATCCGTTCCACCCAAGTTGGTTTCCCCTTCATTGTGGACCTCGCAATCCCCAACAATAATGTGGCTGCATAATTGTATATATTTACTTTTGAACTCAGCTTTACATTTAAATTTGAATTATTATTCCTTAGTGTTTGGATCGACCTTTAACACCAATGCTGATGAAGTGGAATCACAATGTACCGAATATCTTTTGGCTCACTAATTTAAGGTAAAAGGATATCACCATAGTCATTTATTAGATGGAGCTAATGTTTAGCTTTGGTATCCTTAATGTATGGCATAGAACTTGTTGGAGTAAAGGTGTCTTGATCTTGGAAATTGGAATTTAGAGTCAATGCAACTCTCTTTAGTGTTTGGTTTTTGATTTGAATTGTCATTTTTTGAAGCATCGTGACATTTATAAATTCTAGTAGAGGTATTGACCATCACTATAGGACACACTTACTAATAAAAATAATTTATAGAATTCACAAGGCATGGCTCAATAGTTCAACCATGATAAACAACTTGTGACATTTACTATCAACTGCAATAATTGTCATACTAATAAAAGTTCATTTTTAGTTGGAAAGTTGTGTATTGTCCAATTATTGTAATTATACATGCCAACCAAAGCAATCAATAAAAATAAAGTCACTAAAATTAACATTATAGTTGATAATATTTTTTGAAAGTTACAATAAATATTTATATGTTTTGAGAATGTTGTTCTCTTTTTACATATTTGAGTTTCTTTTTGGTTTCATTATTCGAATCATAGAATTCTTTGGAATTGTGCAAGTTTGAAGTTCTCTTTTTTTTCCATTTTCATGCTTGAATCTATATCTAATACTTTGTAAAAGTATTAGCAATACCTTTTGTGCACAACTTTTTAGTTTGTATTTATTTATTTAAGAGGAGATGAGACTTTGATGGTTTTCACTAATGCTCTACCATATGGTGTCTTAAATAAATTTTCAAAAGTTGGTATCATCTTTCTCTTCTAAAAATAAAAATGGGTATTTCATAAAAATATTTGTTTATTTATTATGACAATTCAATTATGATATCGAACATTCTTTTTGTTTACATATTCATTTATAGGGAATTGAGAAAATGCAGGAAAGTACACATGAATGGAATGTTGAAGTTAAATGAACAAAACAATTTTTTTATTGCTTAGTTGGTGAATGTAGCGGTACCATAACGAGATATAAAATATGTGGCCTAAATCACCATCGTGCCATGGTGCACAATCTTCCACCAATTCCCCAACATCCAAGAGGGAGATAGAGGGATACAAATGCAAAACGTGCTACAAAAACACCAACTAAGATTCAAAGACAAAATGCAAAGATCAAATATGATGTGGATGCAAGGTCGTGTCATGCATGCAAGCAAGCCTATAAAATATTTTCACTGAAGAAATTATTTATGCTATAAGTATTTATTGGCATTTTTAATGTATTTATGTTTTAATAATATGAATTTATTACTACAACTTAAGTTCTTTGAATTTTTTTGTGCAGTCACTTGCTACAGAGGATGATCTCAACGATGCCTCAAAGCAAAAAATTAGCAAAAAAATGCATCATTGGGATCAAATTCTACCTCGTAGACTTAAGGAAACGACTAGGCGCATACAAATTGCTTTGCAACGCAAAGAAGTGGGGATGGGAGAAACTAGTATTAACAATGAGTATACAGTTGAGTCCACTTTTTATGTACATTTAGTGTAATGAAAAAGATGGTCGCAACACCGATATTAGTTTTTCCATATTTGACGAAGGAGTTCCATGTCCATGTCGATGCTTCGTTAGTAGCACTGGGAGTGATATTATCCCAACTAGGATAACGATCAATCAACCACCCAATCGCATTTGCGAGTCGAAAGTTGTCCACTATAGAGAAAATTTATACGACAATAGAAAGAAAAGGATTTGTGATGGTATATGCGTTGTAAAAATTCGGCCACTACCTATTAGTGGGGCACTTCAAAATGTTTATTGACAACTCAACATTGAAATACTTAGTCAATAATCTTGTGTTTGGGGGAAAGATCTATCAGTGGTTACTACTGTTCCAAGAATTCAACTTTGAAATCATTGTGAAACTTAGACATTTGAACGTAGGGCCCGATCATCTATCGAGGATAGAATCAGGTGAAGAACTAGGAAGCATCGAGGAAGGATTACCTTATGTGCAACTATTTAAATTCGAAATGGTTGACGACCATTACGAACAGATTGTTCAATTTTTAGCGATAGGGAAAGACCATGAGGAGCTCACCACTAGTCAAAAGAAATAACTAGGTGTTAGATTCACTAATTTCCAACTAATCATCGAACAACTGTACAAAATGGGGCTGGATGAAATTCTTTGTCGATATGTTCTTCTACATGAACATGAAAGAGTGTAGGCGTAGGCGAATGGTGGGATCGCAGGAGTACATTATGGAGGGCATGAAATCCCCAGGAAGATAATCACAACTGGATTATGGTGGCCAACAGTGCATAGCGATGTCGTGGATTATGCTAGAAGCTGTGATAAATGTCAAAGAAAATGGAATCCATCGCGTAGGGAAAAGATGCTATTGGTACCTCAGGTAACATTACAACCATTCGATAAGTGGGAATTAGATTTTGTGGGACCTATCAATCTACCAGGAAAAAGAACAGGTGCAAGATACATCATCACTGCGATTGATTACCTAAGAAGATGGGTCGAGGAAGGACCAGTAAAGGATTACACAGCTGCAAGACCAACGAGGTTTCTTTTCAACAATGTGGTCACCTGATTTGGATGTCCCAAGATATTGATGAGTGATCAATGTACTCATTTCGTTAATCAGAAAATCAGAACGATGATTGAGGAATTCCAGATACAAAATAAGAGAAGTAATCCATATCACCCACAAGAAAATGGAGCAGTCAAAGCAATCAATAAGATATTGGAGAACACACTTACTAAGGTATGCAACACAAATCACGATGATTTGGATCTGAAAACAACATGCAAAAGACTGACACATCAAACACCATTCAAGTTGGTCTATGGAAAAGAAGCAGTGATTCCTATGGAGTATATTGTTCCTAGTGTGCATATAGAAACAACGACAGGAATGAGCGATGAGGGAGAAATTAAGAAAAGACTGGCGTAGTTGTTACAATTGGAAGAGGATCACTTTATTGCAGGTTTTCATCAGCAGGTAGAAAAGGATCAACAGAAGGCATGGCATGATCTCCACATAAAGATGAAACATTTTCAGCACGGAGATATCCTTCTCCTCTACGATAGCAAGTTTTTGAAGCACCCAGGTAAGCTCCAGATGCATTGGATTGGTACTTACATCATAAACTCTATTACCAAAAGACATAGGTACGATGTAGTTGCAAAATTTAAATGGGACACTTTTACCAAACCTAGTGAATGGAAGCTGGATAAATCCGTATCGGGATATCTCAATGAGACACCACTGACGACAATAACAAGTGAAAAAAAAGAGAGAATAATTTTTGACAAAAGGAAAATCAACGACAAAAGTTGGTTGGACTGCGACAAGGTTTAGAGCTTGTCGACGCCCGAAGGAATGCGAACTGGTCAAATAGTGCAATAAATGAAGCAAATACGATAGGGAGGGTGATGGTGGAAGTGGGAGAAACTGCATTTAATCACCAATGAGTGTGCCATATTTGCAAAAATTTGGTCAATTAATGGAGGATTTAACAATGATGATCCAATATCCACTCGAACATGAAAATCGAACGTTATAAAAGCAAGCCGAAGGGCATGGTTCAATCCATGGTGAAATCTGAGAAGAAGGGTTAGAGCGAATATTAGAAGAGAACATAAGTGAGGAAGCTGCAATGGTGCATATTATTTCGAGCATGAGTACACATGAAACAACAAGGGAAATGACAATTATCGTCCAGGAACAACCATAGATTGTTTCCGCACCTATGCTAACAGTTAGGAAGAAGAGAAGTATCAGCCAACAATAACTCTAGAGAGAAGATCCAAAACGACCCGTAGCTCTACATGGGCCGCAACAACAGAAGGAGAAGCAGGCCCACTTACCACTATAGATGATGAAATGATAACAAGAGGAAGAAAATTAGGGTCATCGATAGTAGACATCCCAGATTATGTACCGGCAGGCAAGTAAGGGGCGCCAACAATATGCCTTGGAAAGAATTCCAAGTATACCATCAAGATGCCAACGACACCAAAGGTAGTCCATGTCACAAGAAACATAGTGTAGTGTCTGCAAAAGTTGCAACATAGCGACCACGATATATTGGCATACCCAAAGTGCACCAAGGAAACATATGAGGAGATAATGCATGGAGAAAGAGGTATGATCACAAGTGGGCATTGGGATTGCAGCGACCATGGATTTTGTCAATAATCAATATGCCACATTTCAGGAGATCCATAGAAGTAAATGCATGCATAAAGAAACTATTGGTCTGCTTTCACGGCGGATACTTATAGTTGGGATCCAAAATTATGATCACAGTCCATCTGATTTTGCGGATCACAAGATTTCCCAAGGCAGGGGTAGATTTGTTGTAATACTTCCAGGGGAAGGATAACGATAAGAAACTTCCTACAAAATTGAGGAACAAATATGGGGTAGAAAAGGACACCAAAGCATACCTGATCAACATAATCAACGATTAGGCAGTTAGAATCACAACAAAGTTGTTGACGATTAAAATTGTGAGGAAGAATCAACCTCATCAATGCACGTTAGGGGTCATTTTATCCTCAGAACAGTGTGTAGTGGGAGTTTGAATGAACTAGTCACTCTTTTTGTTGAGTGAGTTTATGGAGGACGCGACACTAGCGCAGGAGACAAGTAAGGAATTTTCATATTCATGGATCTTAATACTAATTGCGTTGGTTGGCTGGATGTAACCAACGCACTACCAAGGTATGGAGACTGAACTTGTCAATGTGTGTCGAGGAGCACAATACAAAAATTTGTGGGCGCTAAATGACAAAGAGAGATAGACAAACAATAACATCCAATTCTACATTTACTTAGACGCACTAAGAGCAAAAGTGTTAAATATTTTGCGCATGACAAAATAAGTCACGCAGAAGATCCGAAGAATTGCAAGGATGTCGATAGGGCCTCAAGTCATATTTATTCAGGTGTGTGCAAATCCATAGAAGCAGTGGTTGACGATGCAATACAAACTCAATGATGAGGAACTTATATGCCATAGTGGAGTAATGGCTCAAGCAATGGAAGGTTCTGGTTGGCGAAGACGAATTGTTGGACCCAGAAAATGGGCTGCCGACAGATGTACCAAAAGATCAAGATGAGTCAATGGAGTCATAGGACGAATAAAAATCATAAGATGAAGCATCATCGACAACTCCAATAGAATCAGAGCTAGACAAACAACAATAAGAAGCAAGGACAAAGCGCATGTTTGAGCAAGGGGAAGGGGTAGTAGAACTGTCGAACTCCCTAACGAACAAATGAATAAGTTATTGGAAACAATAACCAATGTGGTAAATGAGAATTGTGTGAAATCCATGCAGCATGCAACTGCATACTTTCATTAGGTATCACGGATACTCCAGATGCTAACTATTGTAGTAACTGCGGCAAGGCTGCCGCAAGAAGGAACAATGCAAAGGGCAGTCGAAGTGGATATCAGCGCAAAGATGAGGCTAGTGCAGATATTACCCAGTGCAATAATAAAATGGGATTAAGACTTGGATACCACACTATGAAGGCATGACCTCATCAGTGTCGATTTCAGCATACTACCGATGTTCATGCTAGAACACATTCATAATGCAACAAGCGAGGAGATCAGTGATCGGGAAGCAACAACACATGACCAAATGGTCAACTACAAATGACAAGTGCAGAGCAATGAAGAGGATATTTGGTGACTCCAAGTGGAAAGAGAAATGATAATAAATGAAAGAGAAAAGGTTTTTAAAGACAATCAAAGATTATAACATGTTGTCTCTATGGCATGCGAAGATGCACTCGAAGTAAGTAAATGTATGCTTGCAGAGGCAAAAGCACTAAGGCTAGGAAAATTTATTGTAGACTTACGAAAAGAGAATGAGGAACAAAAATCCAGGACAGTACCCAACACAGCACTCAAACAGGTTGCAGAAAGGAAAGGAATGATTGAAGATGCTGCAATAGAAATCACATAACTGGAGAAGGCAGCTCAGACAATTGCAAAAGATGTAGTAAATTCTAGGGAAGTCTAGTGCAAGATGAATAGTTACACCAGCTATATGTGCGACTCGGCGAAGTAGAAGCACAGTTAGAAGCCTTAAGGGGATCGCTTAAGAGGATGCCCTTACTAGAGAAAGTGACAAAGAAATCAAAGCTGAAAGAACTACGACATCGGGTCAACAAGGAGTGTACAAGGAAGCAACGAAGAACATCACACTTGGATGAGCTTCAGACCAAAGAAAAACAATTGGCACTCAAGGAAATGAAAGGAATGATGCAGATCAAGGAATGAACTGGGGAAAATGCAACAGATGGGTGGTGAACATACAACATAATAAGAGCTGGAAGAGTGCGTAGCACTGAGGACGCCGTCCAAAGCAACTATCGACTAAGTCGAGGAAACATATGATGATTTCAAGGCACAACTAAATGCACTAGTAGCTTGCAACTAAGGAGGGTGATCCAAAATTTTGTGTTGGGGTCTTGTTAGCGCAGGTCTAGAGCACATAAAGTGTGGTACCACCAGCAACAAAAAGGTCATTGAAAAGAACCAAGAACCAACCATGAAGGGTAAAGAAGCCGATGAATAACGAATTTTTAGTCAAGATAGTTAGCAATGGGTCAATTGGACCATTTTGTAAAGGCCAAGTGAGCCTATAAATAGAAATAAAATTGTAAGCCTTTGGGAAAATTGGTGGCAATGAAGCTAATAAATATATTTTCGCATCTTCACATTGTATGGTTTCGCATTTATGGATTATGTTATGGTATCTGAGGATGTTTTGGCACGAGATCTGATCTTGTTTTCTGGTATCCTCTTTTGGATTTATATGTTTTGGATCTCTTTTATTCTGCGATGTATGAGATAATTTAATGAAGAATGAAAAGTATTGCACTATGTATCTGTATTTATCTTTTATTGCAGACGATTGATGCGAATTACTATAGTAGTTACTGGTTCAATTTATGTCAATCTGGTTTGATGTGTTTTAATAATAATTATGATGGTTCCTGAATTTAAGTAGAATGGTATCTTGATATAAATATTAACCGCTAGTTTATGTTTCGAATGAGTATGAAATGATGCATGTCTTATTCCCTCTACAGAAATGTGTTTCCTACAACCCCCCTAGACATCTCGGGTGAGATTGCACCCACTCTTTGAGGGTTGCTGGAAAGGGTAAAACCTTTCTAGGTCGATGTTTAGGGAGTAATAGTGTGGAAGGAACACCTATCGACATAAATGTGTCAACATTCGCTATGGAAATGAAACATGCCTTTTAAAATACACCTATTTACATAGATTGCTTTGGAATATCATATCCTTACTTGGGACAACCTTTGCAAAAGAAAATTATGTTTCCCAAATATATGTCACCTCTATAGATGCAATGGGGAAACTATATATCATGTGTTTGTTGCTTTTGATTTTGTTGAATCACTTTGGTTGTTTGTTTGTAGATTATGCAATTTTCCAAATCTCTGGTTCGGACTTTCTATGGTGGATTGTTTCTCAAATTGGAAAACGACATGGGCCACGTGGACAACTCTCACAAGCTTTCTTTTATTGGAATTATTGAAGGTCGGAAATAATATGATCTATGAAGGGATCAAAACAGATTGTGTTGAGGTTGGCACTAGAGTGCTAGAATCTTTCAGAGAGACCTCATCCTTCAAGCATAATCAGTCTAATTATCCCTCTCTAGTCCCTTCTCTGCCATTTTTGGATCATGATAAAATAACTGGTTTCTTTGATGGCACCTCGCAGAGGGATATCTCCTTGTATGGAGCCGAAGATGTTGTTTGGAAAAATCCATCTAGTATGTATAAAATTTGGATGAGTTGCGGCCCTAGATTTAATACAAAAAGAGATATTATGGATATTGGGATGATACTTTACTTCTCCTACCAATTTAGACATAATGGTATCATGATTTATGGGGAATCAAAATTTATCATTGACTAGGATACAAATGAAGCCAAGATAAACATTCTTCATATCCCTGCTTGGATGAAGATCACCCGTAAGCTGATCAACAACTTCAAGGATATCTCTTTCTCTCATTTCTATAGGAATTTCAACTTGCAGGCAAACTCTCTCTCTAAAAATGCCTTACATGCTGCTAAAGGCTTTATTTTTTGGGAGTTGTGGGTTGATGATGTCTTCGTCCATAATGGAAGATTCCAGAAATTCTATCATTATTAGATTCTTGTCTCTAGTAGTTGTTCATGATTATCTTCTACTTGTTCCCATTCTGTTCTTTGCCATTTCTCTTTAGGCCTCAAGTCTATATTCAAGTCCTTTTTTCGTTTTCTATGATATGGGATACATATTGCATTTTTGGGTCTATCTATTGGGTTGTAGTTCTTTTAGATTTGGTTGTGCTCTCGGGTTTCTCTTCTGGACTACTTTCTTGTTTTTGTGGACTTTTCGGACTAAACTTTGGTCTCTAGATGTATATTTTGACCATTTTTATCATATACTTATTAATACAAGTATAGTATTTTTCTTATTGAAAAAAATAGAAATATGTGTGCACTTTGTTACAGAAATATCCTTATGAAAGTATGGATTATGAATTTTTTTCTTGGACTATGAAGTAAATTCAAACTCTATTTTGTCTTTGTTCTGAATTGAATGAAAAAATTGCAGACTATCTTAAACCCAAGGTTGTTGGACTTGGACTTGGTTGTAATTTGGGACATGATCATTCATGAGTGACTTGGAAATCCAAAAATATTAGAACCAATACACAAGAATGACTAGGGAGATAAAAAAAAATACAAAATAATTTAGATACATTTGCATTCTATAGGAAAGTTCAAAACACCTATTAATTTTGCGTATTCATAATGAAAACAAACATAAGAAAGAATAATTGCATCATGTGCATAAATGAAAAAATAATTTGAACAACTGCTATTATTCTACCTGATGTAGTAATTATGAATGTACATATAGTGACTCACAATGCACATTGTGGTTTATGGTTGTCTGGAATTAGTTTTTATAATCTGCAAATTACTCTCAACAACACAAACTATCATTGTCCTTCAAATTATGCTAGTATAAAGTAGGTAGTTTGACCCAATATGTTATCCTTCTATAGATAAGATATGTACATCTTTTTTTGTTTTCCACTTCACATTTGATATCATATATGCATGTCAAACATGATCTATACTCTTGATCTTGAATCCTAGCCGATTTTTGTAAAATATCATACCTAACACCTCAACTTAAGAAAATATATTCTTTGTTAATTTCATATCTAGATTTCACTAGCCTTTCTCCATGCTAGCTTATAATGTTGACTATAGAGCCTTGTGAACAACAGGGTTGATCACATAGTGGTATGTTGACGATAAATATATTTATATCCAAAACGGATCACCAAATAGTGAATGGAACTAGAAGTACAAATATGTGCAATACATTAATAAAGTGCAAAAAGCATCTCTCATCTACAATTTCAGTTTAAATAAAACAATCAATAACAAATGTCTAGTGACATACACAAATAAATAAATAAATGATCTCTAGTGAAATACATTTTGGGATGAATGAGGACTTTATTGATCTCCCGTAACTATAATATGTTTCCTAAAATCTATTGATATTTTGTCTAAAGATTTTGAGAGTTCACTTGGATCTCTCATTCAACATTGGAAATTAACATGGTTAAATCTTTTTAATTATTTCAAAGAAATATCGATGAAAATGATCTTATCCTACTATTAAACTATCCACTTCCCTAACGAATAATCGAGAGATGAAGCCGCAAAATTTTCATTCTTCAAAGGAATCAACTAATAAGTTGAATTTGTTGTCTGATACTCTTGATTGAGAAGGTATGAAGTTGTCTACATCTCTGAATATTTAGAAAGGGTTATACTTGAGAAAAAAAATCTCTTTGTAGCATCTTTAATGGTTACAAGTGTTTAAATATACAATGAAGCTAGTTAAAAAATTGTGCAACGGGAAGACCTCGACTAGTGATTACAAATCACAACCGAATTAATCCAACTCGATTTTCCCTCAACAAATCTAAATAGAATAATATAAATTGTTTTCCTTTAACCTTTTCTCTTTATTATCTCTCTGATTTGTGTGATAGATTCACATGCAATACACAAGATTATTTTAAATTTATAGGGTAAATTTTATGTGTGAGAAATGTACAGTCATGAATAGATAAGGTGATTCACATCCAAAATACATAGTTGGAATACAAATAGAATATCTACACCTTTCATTCCTCTTGTTTATATTTTAAAAAAAAGTCATGAAATATTTGCTAAACATGAAATTTAATTTCAGAAACCAAATTCACATAGCATAATTCACATATGCATCAAGATATTCCCATAATGACATAAGTGACATAATGTTCATATGCATTTCTAAATCTAAATATGATTCAATCATTTAAATCGCAAGAAGAATCTAAAACATTTAAATCACAACTTAGAATCTAACCCTAACCCTAAAGCTACCACTACATTTGTCTCTAATGCTTTGGAATCATGGATTGGAATCTTAAAATATTGTTTATCTTTAAAATTTAAATATTTTATGTCTTTTTTAGTAAATTGAGTCATAAATTCAAATCAATCGAGTCATTATTGATTCCGATTTCGAGTCTGAGTTTATCATCGCTTGATTGTGAGTTTGATTCTGAGTTCACCCTCGATCGATTACAAGTATGAGTCGAGGTTGAACCCCGACAGATTCTGAGTCTAAGTCTGAGTTATAAAATATTGCTTTCATTATAGTATTCAAAGGCAAAATCTATTTATAATAATAGGCGGGAAACTTATTGCATGCTAATTCCATGAACATGCTTTGAAAGTATTCACCAATATTTCAACCATGAACTATAACTAAATTCACAATATAGGACATGGAGACATTCTTGTCATGTATTTTTTATTTTTTTCATAGGGTTACATAATGGATATTTGGAAGTAAATGATGCTTACATGTTAACTTATCATACCTTTCATAAAGGACACCCCATCCAAAAAAGATAAATAGTTTAAAATGAATGTTGTATGAATACCAAGGATGAGGTATTTAACAAGGTTTGTGAGTTTTAAGGCTCTTACTAATATCCAAATAGGTAATAGGTAGGAATATCAAGGTATTAATATTATACAATGGAATGGAGTATACCTCCAATGATTTTTATTCCTTCTACAATTCCTTACAACTTGCAACAAAATGGGGCTAAAAAAAGAAATAACAGGTCCATAGTATAGACTACTAGGTCTATGGTTCATGCCTTATATCTTCCTATGTTTCTTTGGGTAGAGGCATGGTTTACAACAATTTAATACTAAATAGTTTTTCATATAGACTTATGAAGGAGAAGATTCTATACGAATTTTTCATAGGGTATAATCTGAATATTTCTCATTTTAGGGTGTTTAGGGGTTCAATTTTACAATCATGTTCAAAGGAGAAGAGAATGAAGGTTGAGCTCTTTGGTTTCAAGGCTATTCTAGTTGGATATAATGAGTCCTCTAAGGATTATAAGAACTGAAGCATAGGCATTGATTTTAATGCCCTACCATATATCTATCTATCAAGTGTGACCCCATCCACTTGCCCCTCAAATACTCATAGATAAAAAGAAAAGGGCGTCATATTTCAGTGAAGGAGATTGAGGGTGTTCCAAAACAAACTTGACCAATGAGAGAGGATTAAATATTCTATGTTCCATCTCATAGGAAGATATTAGTAAGTTGGGATGTGAAGTTTGATGAATATACATAATCTTTTGGGTCCCTCAAATACGAGTTGAGGAGGTAAGAACAATTGGTGTCCCAATTAGTGATGCACAAAATCAATTAACCTCAGTTATCTTCAATTTACTCATGTTACATATTTAACAATTTCAAGTTTTATTCCATTAATCTGTCAATTTAGTTGAGTATCAAAACACATTTATGATCTATTCTTATATAGGTCATGGATTCCAAATTTCAAAGGCACTTGCATGGTTAAGTTGCTAATTTAGGAAGATGGTACAATTCTAAAGGAATCATATGCATGCTCTATTCCGTCTTCTAGTTGGCACACTTATACATGCATCTAGGGTGCACTAGGTGATTAGAATTGTTTGATTAAGTCACCTTGATCACTTCATACATGTGACTAGATACATCTATCATTCCTTGTCACCATAGTCTATAGAGGATACAAAGGGGACACCATTGTGTTGGTTAGCAAGTTTTTGGTTTTGAAATTGTAGTTTACTTGTGTATTTCAGTATTCAATAGAAGATACATGTGATTGAGATTTTAGATATGCATACATGCACTATTATTATTATTATTATTATTATTTTCTGTAGTATGTGTTTTTAGATTATGGTATTCAAATATTGTTGTATTCACAGGTTTCAATCTTTAAAGTTACCTAGGGTTTAGGAAAATTATTTTAGTGTAGAATATTCTTACCATGGTTTTAGAAGAAACAAATTGTTTGCACAATCAACTTCTACATAATGGGCAGTCTAGTGTTTGATGAACTTAGGAAAGCAACATTAGATTTTATCAAGTGCCTTATGAATATATATTTTTTCTTTGTAGGAAAAAATCATTGCCTTTCAATTAATAAAAGAGAAAAAGTACAACTAAAATTTGATAATAGAGGCAAGTTTATCAGGAATGTTTTGACCAAATAGAGATTCTAAATTATTAAATAAAATAAATCCAATGAAGAGGGATTTGTAAGGATTCTGAGTCTTTTAGTTAGGGATTCAATTCTTCAAGAAGTAAAAAATTCATAAGAACTAGTGACGATCACATACCACCACCATAAATGCATAAAGAACAAGGGTCATTAAATGTATGTCACCAAAAGTCACTATTTTAATAGGAAATGATGCTAGACACTAAACATCACAATAAGGATTATTGGTGACATAACTTCACTATCACCACATAACCTTTACTTTTGGTGATGCTCATTTTTTCATGATGAAGGCCCTTTTGACCATCATCAATGGGGTTATGGTGGTGTTTTTCACAGATCACTAAAGATCTCTTTTGTAGTAGTGGAGGGTTCGTGTTTGAAATACGATTTGTTATTTTGACAAAGATTCTAGTCATGTCGCTTGTATTTCAATGAAGTATGATCAACAAGTTAATAATTGGATTTTGAGTATTGGTATAATGAAATTAGAAACTTTGAACATTAATTCTTGAATCAAAATCTTATTAATGAATAAGGGAATAAGGAAGAGGTATTTTACGCCTTGCAAAAGATAATTAGCTCCAACATGCACTCACAGTAACATTCAATTAAGTGTGCTATAGAGTATTAATGTGATGTCTATGTGAAATAAACATGTATTAGGGGAAATGATAGGCATCATTTAGATGAGAGTGATTTGTGGTTTACAATTTATTATAACAGGCATGCATCCTATCAATTGTATTGAAATATTATTACTATGATCCAGAAAACCATAAAGACTTCTGGAAACAACCTATTAACCACAATACCTAGTTCGGTGTTTTCAAGAAGAGATGTGTAGAGGGTTGGAAAAACAAACTATTTCAGTTGCAACCTTATATCTTGAGCTGCCTCCAATTACCCAGTCTCGACTTGAAGAAGATGGAAGGATAATGAATCAAATATAATTAGTGTTTCCAATATATCATGAAATTGTTCTTTCTTTTCTTTAAATGGGTGTTTTCATGTTGTCCGGAGTTTGTACATTTACCTTTAGTTACATATTGTTTTTATATTGACCAAACATATCATGAAAGGAGTTTAGAAGATTTTGGATAAATTTTAGGACTTGAAATTTAGTTATAAATATGATGGGGAGTGTGCATAGATCCACTACACGAAAGATGGGTTTGTTTAGAATTATAGTGACAATGTTGAGTGTAATATAATAAATTTCTAACCATTGTATATTTTATTGGAAGATGTAACAAAATTGTTTGTTAAATTACTTGTTCTTGATAATTAAGTAGTTGTATTTGGTTGAAAAAAAAAGTCACCCTTGGTGAAGTTGTTGTATTGGGTTTGAGCACTCATGCATGTAAAATTTTTATAGTCGCTGACATCAAAATGCAAGTTTGTATTTTTTTTCTTTTGATATGTTATATATTAATGCTCACAAACTTTTAGAAGGGAAACTAAAAGTGTGAAGAGAGTTATTATATGATTCTTTTCAAGAAGAAGTAGGAAAGTTACAATTTGTAACTGCAATAGAATTGAATTGTATAGAAGAAATACAAAAAAATATTCAATAAGATGTGAACAATATATTTCTTTAGATTTTTTCAACAGGGGCATTCCATGGTTTTGGAAAGAATACTGGAATTTATGGTGCATTTCTTCTTGTATGTAATGATGGAGATAGAGAAGGACATGAAAGTGTTTAAATTAGGTATGGGTTTTATTGAAGTCATGCTTGAAGAAAATTCTAATAGTTTTCATAATAAATTCATCCAAAAACCAAAGAATTATTATTGTTATGGAGAGACACTAGGATTCAATGTTTGGTTTGAGCCTTCATAGGTATGGGAGGTCAAAGATGTTGATTTAAGAATTATCCATGTTCAACATTCAATATTTGGAGCCTAGATCTAACTACCATGATCACAGTAGACACATTATAGATATTCCCTCCATGACAAGCAACAAAATTTTTGTGTCATATTATATGAAATGCCATGCCCAAAATATTTATAGAAGGGATAAATGACACCCTTGAAGAAGACTATTGGTTAATAGTATTTGAGGATCACTTATTCCATGGAAAAAGGGAATTCCTTGCTAAGAGGTCATCTGCACACTTGGAGGTGGTGGCTCTTACACATATATTTGTGTTAGATGATCTATTAAAGGTGGTTGTTATCCTTTCTTGGAGTCATTATCCACTTTCTAGGAGACATCTTATTTCTTTTTTATACCCCAAAACCCATGGATTTGGGACCCACTAGCGTACTTTATCATTTTTTGTTGGAAGGATAGCCTATTCAAGAGGGAACCCTACATTAAAGTTTGACACATGGAAGCCAACACATTTTCAATGTCATAAGAGATCCGAAGGGAAAGAGTGACCAACGTAGAGGATATTTGGGGACGTGTCCATGTATTATCCAAATATTGTGCTTGCAAACATGCCTCATCAATTGTCCTAGGCTTTAAGAGCATCACTTGCCTCTCAAAATGACTATGTAATACACCTATATACTTGATGAGTACATAAAGAATATTAATTTCAATCATTAATAGTGAAATATATCAATTTTTATTGACTTTGTATCCATTTTATTAATTTCAATTCAATATTGAAATCTCTCAAAGTTTTCAAATATCATTCAGAATTCAAATTTATGGCTAAAATTTGTGAAAACATTTAAAGAAAATTCACAACATCCATCCAAAATTAATAATATCATCATAGATATTACTTTTCCATCAAAATTGTTATAGCCAAATTTGGCACTTCTCCATATGTGACGACAGATGCATGTTTTGGTCGCATGATGATAGTTCATGAGGTTATTGTTCCTCACCCAAAGGATATTTTAAGGATGGAATATCCATATTTGGGACCTCAATAGGATGGAATTACCTCATTGATGGTTCATTCAATAGTTAGAAAGCTTATAAACACATTTGGAGACCAAAACACCTCTTGAAAAACTTGGGATTTTTTTTTAAGGAAACTGTTCCTATGGTTGGGTTGAGGCCGCCAACATACTAGGGTTAACAAACAAATATTTAATTTTATGAAAATACAATAATTAAGCAAAACATTTAAGGGTTCAAGAGGATATGTACCTTACAAGTAGAAGGTTGATCCAAACCTTTCCTTAAAGTCCTCCTCTTTCTCTCCGATCAAGGAACCCACAAAACCACTTCAAGACCTTCCTCAAACCATTTTTCTACATATAAAATATTGATATTCAAAAGAACATAAAACATTGATCTCATAAACATAAACAAGTAATCAAAACTAATATCTACATACACACGGTGATTTGGAAAGGGAAGAATGTCTAATCTTTTATTAAACAATGAAGCAAGTATATAATACCTTCCTTCAAGCAAGGAACCTCATAAAACCTTCAATTTTGGATCTACGGCTTCTCTCCTCCAAGAATCCCAATTTCCAAGAAATGCACTAGGGTTAGAGGACAACTAAGGAACAAGTGAGAGGGATGAGAGTCAAAATTCCTCTAGCATAACTGTTGGATACCAAAAAATGACCCTTTTTGCTTACTTTTCCTATGATACTTTTACCCTATTTCTCTTTATTAATATAGCCACAGATGTTATCTTCCCTAAGGAAAAGCATGATATTGAGAAGGTATAATTAATTATTAGTTTGTTATCTTATCTGTGTTTATGTATTTTGTTTTCTAAATGAGCTAACTTGTGATGCATTAATGAAAGCAATCAAGAACACGAGGGAATTTAGGTGTATTAGCCTACTAATACACATAGATGAAGAGTATGTGCCAAGTATTTAGACCTTCTCAGGACTCCAATTTGGGTCGTTGAAGAGGCAACTTAAATTACTCATCCATACGGTTGGATAACCCATTTGGCGTAAAAATTTTATCAGTTCAATCTGTTGAGACCAAGAGATGTTTATGAAACGGTTTCTATTTTAATGATGTAATAATGAATGTAACAGTTTCTATTTCAATATTAATTTAACATCCGAAGGATATTGAATCCTCATGGATGTCCGGATATGAAGGATATGAACTATTTCACTTAGCATTTAAAATAGGACTAGGGAATTCACACCCAACTGGGCTTATCTTGAGAAAATTGTAACATGAGTGGGAGAACTCTATATTTGATTTTACTTCATCAATAATTAGAGGAATTTTGGGGTCTAAAATGGGCCTCCTAAGGAAAATATTAAAATAATAGTTAAAATAATAAAATAATATTTATTAATTTTGGAGGAAGAAAGAAAAAAACTACTTTTTGTGTTCGTATTTTCGACATATCTCCTTGTTTTTTTACTCAAATTTCGACCGGGAGAGATCATTGGATGTGGAATTTGATTTTGCATCCAATAGGTACCCACACTGCATAATTTTGACAAACCCTGCTACCCCAAAAACAAGAAATACTTTTTCAGGTTTTTCTTGTTTTTAGGGTAGCATCTGTCAAAAGTATGCAGTGTGGGTACCCGTTGGATGCAGAATCAAATTCCGCATCCAACGAGCTCTCCCGATAGAAATTTGAGTAAAAACACAGGGAGATATTTCAAAAAGGAACAAAAAAATAGTTTTTTTAATGAAAAATATGTCAATTCAACCATTATGGTTGACTCGTTTTATTGAAATTCTATTGGTTCTTGAATTCCAACTCACAAGAAATTATTGTTGGCACATTTTCTTATAAGGCCCATTTTAGACCCCAAATTTCCTCTAATGGAAATTGGTAGTATTTTCCTGATCTTATAAGTATTGGTTCCTTATAGTGAGTAGACACATATATGTTAGGAGTCAAGGGCCCACCTTCTCCCATAGTTTCCCAATCAGTTAGTCATTTAGTTTCTTTAATTTTCTTTGATTTAATTTCGAATTGTTGAAACATTGTGATTACATAGTTAATGTGAAGGGTGTGATCATTTGTCTATAGCCTTTATCATTATGCTTAAGTGTGTGTTTCTGAAACGTTCAACTGTATGGTGTGTAGCAGGGATTTCTCCCTACTACAGGGGCAGGAATGGCTCCCTTTTGTCTATAGGACAGAAGGGTAGGTTCCTGCTAGTGGGTAATTGTAGAAAATAAAAATGGAAATGGAAATGGATAGAATCGTAAACTAAGCTAAGAACAGAAAGAAGATAGAAGCAATGGTGAACCTCTCTGCAAACACAAGTTAGGGTTCCGCCTCCAAAGACCTGCAAACAAAGATTAAGCTACAATAACCTGCAAAACAATATTAAACAAAAACCTGCAAATGAAATAAGGGTCAGAAAGCAAAGAAAACTAAGAAACTAAGAAACAAAACATGAAATATGGTTATACCTTCTCTTGGGTGGAAATGGGCCACCATGCCCTAGCTTGTGGAAGCACCTCTCTTGGATGGGGGAGCAATGGCTCAATGGAAATGGAGGAGAGGGAGTGTGGGTGGCTTGAGAGGCAAAGGTCTCAAGGCATCCACAGGCAGCATAACAATATACAAGGGAGAAGTTGTTTGAGAGTGACCCCCACCATCCTTTAATAGCTTTTTCAAGGGGTTTTAGGGTTTTAAGCCCTTGGTCAGGGCTTTAGCCCCTTTTTTAGTATTTTAGCCCCTTCCGCCCTAACTTTACCTCCTTTTAGGGTTTTAGCCGCTTTTTGGGGGTTTTAGCTCCTAGGAGACTATTTTGGGCTCCTTTTTGGTGTTTTTAAGCCCTTTTCTTCATCCTTTAGCTATTTTGAGGGTGTGGGGGTCTAATGGAGTGATATGAGGGTCATGAGATGGTGTCCTTGCGTGGTGTAGGCCATTGAGAGCTGAGTGGGGGATTTTTTGGGTTAACATATTGCCCCCTAATGTGTGAGGGCAGGAGCTCAACGTATGGTCGAGGACATCATAGGATTTGTTGCGTAGAGGTGGTGCTTCCAGGGCTGGGGCATGGTGGCTTTTGGTTTTTGTATTAATATGGTTCCCATCAATGGGTTAGATACAAATAATGTGTGACATGTATATGGATGAGGCGGGCATCCCCATGCTCGTGACAATGTCAAAAGAATAATTTGATCTATGCTCTGAAATACAAGAATCGATCATATACAACTGATGTTACAATAATGGTTGCATCCATGTGAGGCTGAATACAATGATGATCTAGTACATTGGACCCATGGCATTCTCATGGAATGCTATATCTTCATGACTGATGGTCTACTGGATCTGGAACGATACATAGCTATGTGGATTCGCTGATTGAGAGTCAAAGTCTCTGTGGTACAAGTATGCTGCATCAATCATAAAGGTATATCAAAGCATTGATGGGGCTTCTGAGCACTGTCTCCAATGCAACCCAGAAATCACAAGGGACATAACCTGTTTAGGTCCCTCGAGTGGACTCACCAATGTGCTAGAGTCAGGTGACATCCGAGGTATTCGACCAAATATTATACGGACAAAACCCTGTACAAATCTCAACAGTGTGATGATGTAGTTGAAGTCGAGCACGTGAGAAACAACCATCCTGAGAGGAACTAAGGACTCCTCTCAAGTGGTCCAAGGAACTCATCAATGAGGTTAATGAAACCAAGATACAAGGACCTTTGGGTCTATCCTATAGAATATGTGTTTTGGCATCGACAGAGGGAGACCTGCCCCTAGCCAAGGAAATGATGTTTCCTTGACAAGGAGCACAAGGGAGATAACTGGAAGGTGTGAAGCAATATGTGGACTGACTCACTGAATGGGGAGGGGAGGGAAGGGAAATATTTGAACAGGGGCAGGGGGAGGGAGACTCAAACTTCCTTTGTTCAGAGTATGATGGTAGGGTAGACCAGGCATCAAATGAAACTGACTCATGGGAATGGGATCATAGCTGAAATACCAGGGATGTTACTGCAGATGGGAAATACTTGGAGGAGGTAGACACTTTTGATACTGATGGGATCCAAGGAAGACACATTGTAGAGTACTCTGAAAAAAGGCGACCCAATGGGGGAATCCTGCCAAACTATTTTCTGTGGGGTGGTGTCTAGGGACACCGTTATGGTATGATCTTGTGGATTTTTGGCGAGCCTGAGAAGGGAAATGCTTGATGGTGCTTTCAATTTTAGAGAGTCTGAAAGCACGAAGAAGACTCCAGTGGGGGATCTTTTTTGTTGGTAGTCTCCTGTGCCCGGAAAAGGATAAAATTATGCATAGGAGAGCTCGCCCATCCTGGAGGGGATGAGAGACTTCTTTATCGTTGGTAGTCCAATCAGGCCGGAAAAGGTTAAACCTATACGGACTGGACGGTCATTCAGATACTTTTACGAGCATGAACAAAACGAAGTTTGCTCGGCAATATTTTCTTGATGAGAAGGCTAGAAAAGAGCTTTTTCGTAGAGTGCAGCCCCTCTTCCCGAGAAAGCATAAAAGTATGCAGAGGGGAATGGTCTTGGCTTGAGTGTGCCAAGGGTGTCCTTTTCATTTTACTAGTCTGCATGGTCCACAAAAGGAGGTAAATGAGAGGATGTAGACGCCCTTTCCTATACTTTAGCGTGCGGGAAAGGAAGCAGCTGCGCTCGACAATATTTTCATTGTTTTAAGGAGTCAGAAAAGATCTTAAATGAAACTCCAATATGGTCAACCGATTGCGGAGACACAGGCGATGCCCCATGTCAAGACGGTGGACAGAGGTCCAAAGGTCATCCACACAGTATGGACGGAGCAGAAGGCTCTCAAACATACCAATACATGCACGGGGTAGATCATAGTAGAGGCTCGCAAGTCGGTGCGACAGAGGCACGCAAACTGAAGTGGCTCTCCGACAGAGGTCAGGAGAGCGTGTGTGTGTGTTGCAGTGGACAGACTTGACTACATGTAATGTAAGTAAAATTCTAGAGGCATTTATATGCCAAATACATGCAAGAAAAATAAATGGTTTTGTGGACGATGGTCCAGATGTCTGCGTAAGGTGCAGTGGAAAAGACAATTATAAATACAAAAATAAAAGTAAAATTACATTCCTTAACGGGCGATGGCCCAAAAAATCACATGAGTAGCGGTTGGGAAGTGTGATACAAGTACAGGTCTATAGACACTTGCATCATCATGTCATGGCTCGTAAATCGAGGTGACTTGTGGGAAATGGTCCCGAAATTGATTTATTAAACATGAGACAATGGTCTCACAAAGATATAGAAGTTTGAGCCCAGAGATGTGAGAGGCATCTCGAACTGATTTGGGTGACTTTGGACTAGCAGCTGATGGTGCTGCCCCTGAATTGTGGTAAAAAAAAATGTTGAAAAACAAAAAGGAAAAAACTACGCTATAAGGGACTCATAGTAGTGGTATTAGGCATAGGGTCTCTTGAGGTGGAGCCCGTTGTGCGGCTTCTTCAAGAGTCGACCATATGATTCAGCGAAGAGGTATGCCCCCTTACCGAGATGAAGGTCATTGACAAGGTGGGATGACAGAATCTAGTCTTTAATGGGAAGAACCGATTCCACACTATGGTTTAAAGGGAATCGGGTAAAACCGAAGGCGGTCTTAGAGATCTCTCCATCATCGCGTAAGTGGTGTTGGGATAGATCAGGTGGATCTTCCAAAACTGACGAGTCGGAAGGGAAACTGGTGCTAGAGATCATGTAAATGGTATTGGTTGTGGTTTTTGTGGCCTTACCCCCAGTCTCTGTTGGAGGAAGAGGGGAAGGCCTGGAGACAAGAGGAGTCTTTGATGGACCTGGAGGTAGGTGCAACATCATCTCAATTGACTGGACATGAGTCAACACATCTTGGGGCCTCAGAGGTATGGCAGGTGGTTTAAGGTACCACACAGGATCTCCCAGTCTGAAATCCTGTAGATTGAGGGTTTCCAAGGCAGACTTACTCACGATCCCGGATGGTAGGAAAAGGAAAATGTTGATCAAGAATGAACCCCATTGTTTCCCTAGTAACTGAGGTTGAGGTTGTGACTGAGGTTGCAGCGGTGGCTAGGGAAACAACGGAAGGGATAGGTCTGATGGACTGTCGGTGATGGTGAAGACAAGAGGGTCTACAGAACTGGACATCATGTAGATGGACATGGTGTCTGAAGAAGGCAGTGGGGGGTGGACTTCTTCGATCAAGGTGATCTCAGACTCAAGGGAATGTTGACGGAGGTCAGCTAGAGGAATTCGAAATTTGGGCAAGTCCTGGAAATGGTGAGAGTAATGTCCATACAAGCCGCAAAGGGTGCAAGAATGGTTTGTCCTCAATGCCTTGTTCCTGACTATGGGTGCGGTTGGGAGTTAAACCACAGGGATGTTTTCGTTTGTATCCATGGCATATAGATGCGCACGGATCACTGGGATTTCAGGGAAATTCTGAGTTGGATGGCCCTGTTACTCGCAGACAGTGCAAGGTGGGACTTGTCGTGGCTCTGCGGTGGATTTGGTGTTCTTTCCCCTAGCCCTTTTGGCTTGGGTTGGTGCAGGTGCGGGTGCGGCGGTTGGCTTGTGTGGACCGGGTGGAGGGTGGGACTCAACCGCAAGAGGTTGCACCAGGGTTAAAAAAACCTGGGGCATTGCTGGTTGAGCTGTTGGATCAAGATACCACACCGAAATTCCCAATGTAAAGTTGGGTAGGCTTAAGGTGGCCATTACCAGTTTGCTCATGACACTAGGTGGGGGGAAGAGGAAGGGGATTGTATGGACTGGGGATGAGCCCAAATAACTCCCTGACAGTTGCATGTGGGGATGCGATTGTGGTTGCAGCTACGTGTAATTCTGCTGCTGCGAGTGATGTTGCGGTAGGTGTTGGTGTTGCGGCTGCGGATGATGTTGTGGTTGTGGTTGGGGCTGTGGTTGAGGTTGTTGTTTGGGTGTAGCAGTGCTTGATGAGACCATGCACAAGTTTGCAGTTTCATTTTGTTTCGGTGGTGGTGACACTAACGGTAAAGGAGCTGTCATGGTGGTATCGACAAACAACCCAGGGCCCACATTCAACAACGGAGGTGCTGGTGTGTTGTCAACCATAGTTTTGATTGCAGGGATGACATTAGCGTGTGTGGTCGCCCCTTGCGGCTCAATGGTGGTGATGGTAGGGATAACGTTGGCAGGTGTCGTTAACCCTTGCGGATCATGATAAGTGAGTTGATCAACAGTCACAATCTTCCCTTCATGGGGGAACATCATGAGATGGAAGATAGTTGATGCGACTGCTCGCATGGCATACATGTAACTCCTTTCGAGGAGGAGGTTGTATTCTAGTTGAGTGTTGGCGACTTCTATGTCGATCAGCATTGTCTTCCCGGCTAATGTGATGGGGACGTGGGGGAGGATTCCTTGGGATTTAGTGGGATGTCCATCATAAGCCCGTAGAGTTGTGGAGGACAGTTGCAGAATTGGTGATCCAAGTTTCTGCCAAACCAAGGTAGACATAACACATGTGGATACCCCCTCATCCACTATGCACCAATGCACAACCAAATTCTGGATGGACACCGGGATTTCGAAGGCGATGGTCGAGGGCATGTGTGGTTCCCCATTCTCCATGTCAAATGTGATCAACTTGGAGTCAGAGGGATCTACTGCCCCTAGAGAGGCTAGTAAGGATTTCTACTGCATTGGGCATGTTTTGAGTACCTCAAGAGCGGACATGGTGGTTGGCGTTTGGGCCAAATCATCCACAATGCTATAGCTGACTGCAGCTCTAGCTATGGCATTATTGGAAATCCTGTGTAGGGGGGAGCGCGAGAATGGGGTTAACTGAAGAGGTACATGGACTGTTTTGGACGTTGATGTCGTTGATGTGTCAGCGGGTTCGGTGGTGGTACCGTACTGATTCTGTCGGGTTTGCAAGTTGACCTCTTCAGTCATCATGGATAGTAGGTGGAAAACACCTGTTTCAGTAGTGGGAGGTGCCTTCGGAGCGTTGGGATTGGCCTGGGGAGGGGTGCATTTGCCACCAATCCTTGGACTAGCAGTGGGTTTTGAAGCACCATGAGGGGAGGTCCTTGTGGTGCTGGGTTGGGTTGGGCTTGACTTGCCATGTTGGTGGCCTATTGGGCCTCGTTTTGAATGGCCTACTTAGCACAATCCATGAGGGGACACTCGAATGTGTAGTGCCCATAAACGTCACATAGTGTGCACAGTTGGTTTTTGCGCAACAGGGCGTTGCGTCTTGGTGCATTTTGTCGTGGGGGGTTTTGGGCTGGCCGGTTTACCGCGGCATTGTTGGGAGGGTTCGATTGTTGACCGCCTCCCTGCAGTTGGTTATTGCCTTGGTTGCGGGGTCAGTTATTTTGAGCTTGCCCTTGTTGATTGTTGGGGGCAGGCTGGTTGGTACGGTTTTGTTGTGTGAACACTTGTCCCAACAGAGCGGGTGGAGCGGGGGCGGGAGCTTGAACTGGTTGCACTGGCGGTGCATAGTATATTTGTGGGAGTGGTGGTGCCACAAATGTGGGCATTTGACCCACATACTGTTGTGTTGGACAAGCCATGGCCTGAACCTGTTGCGGTGGCGCAGGCTGTGCGTAGGAAGTTGTTGCTCCGGACTGAGACATCATTCTTGCGTAGTCCGGAGCTTGGTTCTGGTAAGCAACACTAGCATTGTTTCTTGGTTGTGGTGTAACGAGAGGTGGTGTCGGTCGAGGATGTGGATGTTGGGAGACTGGTCCTATGATGTCGTCTGCAGCATGGGATGCTCCCGGTGCATCACGGTAGGAGGTACTCGGCCTGGGAGCATCTAGAATTACGGTGTACAGGTATCCAGACTAAGCATAGATAAGGTCAAACTGTTGGGCCTTCAATATGGCCTCTTCTTCGAATTGGGGACGTTCGGATGCAACATCCTTTCTGTTAGTTTTCCAACATTAAGCTAGCATTATTAGGATCTTTAACTGAGAGAATAACAAGTACAGCAATCAAACACAAGAGACAATGAACACAGTGTTTTTCCTTGGGGAAACCATAAAAGGAAAAAACCCCGCAACTTCCTCAGAGATAGAATCAGCACCAAAATAGTAAAAGCCCCAAAACAGTAAGTGATCTCCCAACAGCAGTAATCTTCTTCTTATCTAGCCCTAGTGTCTTCTCCTTCCTCAACTATGCGCTACACTTGAGTGTGTATGACTTGTGTGATAAATAGAGACTCATGTTCTCTATCTATACTAATCTCGACATACTAAATCCCTACCAGGGCCAACCTCTACTAGGAGAGTCTAAAAACCCTAGTGCCCCAGAAATGCGGGGACTTTAACCCTTAGACAATCGGAGGGTTACCCACTATGACTTGACATGACTTGTTTACATAATTGATCCTCCCGATCGAAACATCGGGGCATGATAATATGACTCAATTACATTATATATATATCCTGGAATAAACATCGGCTTACAATACATAAGATACATAGATGAATACATTCCAAAGTTACAAATACATCAACACTCCCTCTTAACTAGGAAGGTATTCTTTCAACACAATTTTCAGCACTGGTCTTCTTCTCTGCATCAATAGGATCATCTCGTCATTTGCATCTCATGTCTTCTGAGTCTTCAAGTCATCATCAATATGCGGATCTGGATCATCATGGGACATCATCACTGGATCTGGATCATCACTGGATATGGATCATCACTGCTAGATCATCATCACTGGATCTGGATCATCACTGCTGGATCATTATCACTGGATTTGGATCATCACTCGATCTGGATCATCACTGCTGGATCATTATCAATGGATCTGGATCATCACTCGATCTGGATCATCACTGGTGCTATCTCATGATTCTTCTCGTCACAGGAAGTTCTACAGAGCCATCCCTTTTTCATGTTGGTTGTAGGCCTAGCCATCATGTAGGTATTCTCCTAGCACTTACATCTGACCTACTCATCAGAAAGGCACGCCCATCACTCATATCTGATCATGTAGGAACCAATCCTATAATCATATCAGAAAGGCCCAGCACTCACATTCACCAGCATGGTAGGCACATCTACTACCATCTGTGAAATGGCACTACACTCACATCCATTAATATGATAGGCACAAACTATTATCATCTATGGAAAGGCAATGCACTCACATCCATCAACATGGTAGGCACACCTACTACCATCTGAGGAAAGGCACTGCACTCACATCCACCAGCATGGTAGGCACATCTACTACCATCTACGAAAATGCACTGCACTCACATCCACCAGCATGATAGGCACATATACTATCATCTGTGGAAAGGAACTGCACTTACAATCACCAGCATGATAGGCACATCTACTATCATCTGTGAAAAGGCACAACACTCACATCCATCAAGGCGGGAACACATCCTTCTCACAATGATGGAAGGGCTTGCACTCATATCTGATCTTGTAGGAACCAATCCTACAGTCATATCAAAATGGCCCCCAATCCTCGACTGAGCTACCTGGTAACTGACCAAGTGCCTCCATTCTCAGAATGGCAGTTGCCCTTACATCCGACCTACTCGTCGGAATGGCCAACACTCACATCTAACATGGAAGGAATCTAATCCTTTAGCCATGACAGAATGGTTCAGCCCTTACATCTGATCAAGTGGGAACACATTCCTCTATCACATCAGAATGGCTTCTCAGTCCTAGACTAAGCTACCTAGTAACTGACCAGGTGCCTCCATTCCCAGAATAGCAGTTGCCCTTACATCTGTCCTACTCAACAGAATGGCCAGCACTCATATCTGACATGGAAGGAAGCAATCCTCTCACCATGATAGAATGGCTCAACCCTTACATCTGACCACCTACTCGTCAGAATGGCTATGGATCTCAGCACTCATATCTATCATGGAAGGAACCAATCCTCTCACCATGTCAGAATGGCTATGGGACTCATCACTTTCCCTTGGAGGAAATCTCGATCTGGAGAACACCAAGCTTCTCCCTGAAGTACTCGAACTTCACTCTAGCCAATGGCTTTGTCAATACATCAGCTATCTGTTCCTCCATCGCAACATACTGGAGCTTCACAACTCCCTTCTGTACCATATTCCTGATAAAGTGATACTTGATCTCGATATGCTTTGACTTGTCATGGAACACTGGATTCTCTGACAACTTCACGTAACTCTAGTTGTCACAATGTATACAAGTAGCATCCAACTGGAGATCAAATATATCAGACAGTAGCTTCCACAGCCATACTGCCTCACAACTAGCTGAACAAGCTACGACATACTCTACTTCAGCTGTACTCAGTGCCACACAGGATTGCTTCCTACTAAACCAAGAGATCATACCTGATCCCATACTGAAGCAACACCCTGAAGTGCCCTTCCTATCAATGGAATTGCCTGCCCAATCTGAATCAACATAACCCTCCAGGTTAATATTTTGATTCGCATCGTACTTGAGCCCATAATCAATTGTACCCTTCAGGTACCTCAGAATATGCTTTGCAACAATCAAGTGAACATGTCTTGGATCTGTCAAGAACTGGCTCAAGGTGTTCACAGCAAAGCAAATATCTGGTCTTGTGTTCGTCAGGTACATAAATGACCCAATCATCTGACAATACATCATAGCATCAACTGACTCTGATGAAGCATCACTCAATAGCTTCAGGTTCGATGCCATAGGTGTGGCCATAGTCTTACAGTCCATCATCCCAAACATCTTTAGGATCTCTACTGCATACTTCCCTTGTCCAAGGAAGATTCCATCCATACTCTACCACACCTCCATACTTAGAAATTAATTCATCATACCCAAGTCCTTCATCTCGAACTCAGCAGCAAGCTTTCTCTTTGTATCAACAATCAACCCATCTGTACCTGTTACAAATAGATCATCTACATATAGTAGGAGCATCACTGGGTTGCCATCTTCAACCTTGTAGTAAAGGTTGGAATCTACTTTACTAAATTTGGTAAAGCCTAAATTGGATAGAAAGCTGTCAATTATGTCGTACCAAGTCCTAGGTGCCTATTTCAAGTCGTACAGGGCTTTCTTCAATCTGCATACATGAGACTCTCTGTCATGTGTCTCAAAACCGAGTGGTTGTTCTACATACACTTCCTCTTCCACTACACCATTCAAGAAAGCAGTCTTAACATCCATATGGTGTATCTTCCATTTCATCACTACAGCCAGAGCAAGTACTAATCTGATGGAAGTGTATCTAGCTATAGGTGCAAAGGTTTCTTCATAGTCTATTCCTTCTTTCTGAGAGAAACCTCAAGCTACAAATCTTGCTTTATACTTTTCAATGCTACCATCTGTAGCATGCTTGATCTTGTAGATCCATTTGGAAGTTACAACTGACTTCCCTTCTGGTCTTGGGACAACATCCCAAACATCATTCTTCATGATTGATTGATATTCTTCGATCATAGCATCCTTGAATTTACTAAATACTTCATCTTTGTTCTTCATGAAGTAAACCCATTTATTTCTAGAAAAATCATCAATAAAAGAAACATAGTATGCATACTCGCTTAGTGAGTTTGATGACATAGGACTGCATACATCGAAGTGGATGATTTCTAGTATGCCTTTGGCTTTGCTTTCGCTACTGGGAAATGTCTTCTTCGTATTCTTCCCTTTCGCACATCCTTTGCAAACACCATCATGTTTTTCTTGGAATTCTGGAAGACCTTCAACAGCTTTGCTTGCAATAGGTAGTGCTCTGTAATGCACATGTGCAAGCCTTCTATGCCAAAGTTCATTTGGCTCTACTGTGTCATGGACCAAGGCTTGTTCTGGATGGCCCTTCAATTTGTACAACCCTCCTTCTTGTTCTCCAATCACTATTGCATCATTGATAGTCTTACCTTTTGGCCACATGATGACTTGACCATCTATGAATGCGACCCGCATTCCTTTTGCATCCAATGCTGATGTGGAGAGAAGGTTCTTCTTGAGTCCTAGTACAAACAATACTTCTTTCATTGTTAGAGACTTACCAGAGTCTAGTTTATATGAATATTCCCCACTACCTTTTATTGGATATTGGTAGTCATCTCCTAGATTCACCTTGTGAGGTGAGTCATGTTCTGATAGACTTACAAAGGATTCCTTGAATCCAGTCATATGTTTGGAAGCCCCACTATCTATAAGCCAATCATCACTTCCATGAGTAATGTTACCTGTGAGAGCGGAAATCAAAACATATTCATCCTCGCTTGAAGAGTCTTCACTTTCATATTTGGATCTCTTCCTGGATGGTTCATCATCCTCTGCCGCATGAGCATGATGTCTTCTTTTGTTCCCCTTCCTTTTATGAGAGGCAACCCTGTTCTTAGGATAGTCTTTTGCATAGCGTTCCTTTTCATCACATGTATAACATCTCACTTTAGATAGATCCTTTCTATTGTTATCCTTAGAATGAGAGTTCTTACCTTTGGAGTAATGAGGATTTCTTCTTCTGCTTCTCTTGGAGTGAACTGTGAGAGCTTGGTATTCACTTCCCATCTTCTCTTCTCAAGCTGCTATCCGTGCTTCTTCTTGAGAACATTCTTCCCATAGTCTACTGAATTTGACTAACTTCTTTCTTGCACAGATTCCTTGGATGAAATAATCCCATGACCTAGGGAGGCCATTCAAGGTAGTCATCACAATCTCTGCATTTTCCATTTCTTCATCAACAGCTTCTAATTGTTCCTTGATCTGGGAAACTCTTGTGAAGTAGGACTGGATAGTGTCTACATTCTGAATCTTCACATTCTTCAGTTGGTTCCTCAGAGTCATTTTCCGGTTTATGTTCTTCTCTTCAAACAACTTGGTCAGGGCATCAAACATAGCTTTAGGTGTCTTGAGAGAGGACACTTGTGGGATAAGGTGATCCTTGATAGAATCAGCAATGATCCTCTTTGCCATAACCATATTCTTCTTATGTAATTCTTTTTCCTCATCTCCCTCCGGAACTGGAACCTCCTCATGGATGTAGGAGTCTAATTCATTCTCTTCCAGGACCAGGGAGATCCTACACTTCCAGGCTCGAAAGTTATCAGCTTCCTCAAGCTTTTCATCAAGCTTGGTATGATGAGACATCTTATCTGAGAACCTCAAATCGAAATACAAAGGATTTTAGATCTTACCAGGTTCAAGATGTCGGATCTGAAACTTGAGCTGAAATCCTGCAGCGCTGGTTCAAGAGCAAATTAGGGTTTTGCTTTTTCGAAGTTCTGTCCAACCAAATGCTCTGAAACTTGTTCCTAACTTCTATTTTGGGGAGGAGATCAATCCATGCCTGGGCTCACTGAAAAATTCCTCTTCTGTGAAAATCCCTAATTTTCAGTAGTAGTGATAGGTCCAAAACTAGAAAACCTCAGAAATGGATTTTGTTTCGATAGAAAGATGCGCCCTAAGGAGGAGAGTTATTCCACCTTACTTTTGCTGAAAATCTATGGAGGAAGGTCCACAAAATAGGAAGCCCTAGTTCCCGCAGCTCCACAATGTCTTCTTCTCAGGTTAGCTCTGATACCATGTTAGTTTTTCAACATTAAGCTAGCATTATTAGGATCTTTAACTGAGAGAATAACAAGTACATCAATCAAACACAAGAGACAATGAACACAGTGTTTTTCCTCGGGGAAACCATAAACTAGAAAACCCCACAACTTCCTCAGAGATAGAATCAGCACCAAAACAGTAAAAGCCCCAAAATAGTAAGTGATCTCCCAACAGCAGTAATCTTCTTCTTGTCTAGCCCTAGTGTCTTCTCCTTCCTCAACTATGCACTACACTTGAGTGTGTATGACTTGTGTGATAAATAGAGACTCATGTTCTCTATTTATACTAATCCTGACATGACTAAATCCCTACCAGGGCCGACCTCTACTAGGAGAGTCTAATAACCCTAGTGCCCTGGAACTGCGGGGACTTTAACCCTTAGACAATCGGAGGGTTACCCACTATGACTTGACATGACTTGCTTACATAATTGATCCTCCCGATCGGAACAGCGAGGCATGATAATATGAATCAATTACATTATAGATATATCCTGGAATAAACATCAGGTTACAATACATAAGATACATAGATGAATACATTCCGAAGTTACAAATACATCAACACTTTGCAATGGGCGGGAGCAAGGTCTTAAGAAACCAATCCAAGAAGATCATGTCGTCAAGTTGGATTTTACATAAGCTACGGCATCGCCGCCACTCATGGATATGGTCAGTTATATGAGTGGCAGTGCTTTGACGGCAAGATAGAAATATCTCCACCCCTTCGTCATATCTGACAGGGATTTGGAAATACTATAGGAACATGAAGGATAGGGAGTTGAAGTCTGGGTACTTGGCTTGTCGTAGCTCAATGTACCATTTGGCCGCAGCACCTGTAAGGGTGCGTTGGAATAGCCTCAGATGGATGTAGTCATCTACGATGTTGTTGGATGAGCACCATAGATGGAATGTCGTTATGTGGTTTTGGGGACATTCCCCTACTTTTCCTTCAAACTTGGGGATGTCTGATGGCAGCTTAGTTGGCATTGGAGGCAAAAAGGCTTGATGGCAAATGGGGTAATTTGTTAATATGGCCAAGTCAAGCAAGTTAAGACGAGTCATGAATTGTAGATTTGACCCCAAGTTGATGTGGGATGGGGCTGCGATGGTGGTGGGGTTTACAGGTGCATAATGCATTTACACGGCTGGGGGTACTTGCGGTGGCACCATTGCGGGTGGCCCAATGCCCCCAAGTGTTGTGGTAGGGATAGTGTGGGTGGAAGGGACATTGCCCCCATGCATGACAGTAGGGGAAATGTAAGTGGATGGTCCACTGCCCCCCTGTGTGGTACGAGGGGCAGTGTAGGTGGAGGGGCCACTGCCCCCGTGTGCTACCAGTGGGCCAGCTTGGCTGGTCACTACAGGTGGTGGCAGCTGACTGATGATAGTATGCATAACTATGCTTGGGCCACTTGCTAGGTTGTGGGTGACAGGTTGGGATGTGGATATGGGTCCACTTGCTAAGGTTATGCCGAAAAATGGATCTGGGTTGGCACTAGCCATGGGGCTTGATGGTGCGGTATGGAGGTCTAGTTCAGACTGATATGGGTCTGAATCAAAATCAGAGGCTGTGTGTCCTTTTGATGGTGTGGGAGATCGCTAAGAATGGTTTCGACAATGTCGATTGAGTGTTTCGAATGGTGGTGGTTCGCCTCTTAGGCGTGAGGAAGAGCGTGGAGGATCAATTGTGTTTTTATGTATGAAACTAGTGGGAATGATGTTTGGACCCCAGTTTCAGTGGCTTCCTATTGGCTGTAGGTGGTCACTCGGCTACCAAGACTGCCAGAAGATAGCACTTGGCTTGTTCCTCATAGGTGTTTCTACTCAATCAGAAGGGGTCATTGCCCGTTTCGCTTGGAAATTCCTCTCAGCGGCCAGCTACTTTGGGGTTCCTATGGTACTCCTCGCAATGAGTTTCTAGGAAAATCCCAAGTACTTCCCACAGTTGAAGCAGTCAGGGACTTATGTCCTCAAAGACCGCAGATTTATTTGTAATTAGTTTAAATTGGTAAATTTTAAGGCTCACTCAGCGTCATGAACTGAGTTGGGTTAATTAGTTGGCATGGTGTATATTTCTTTTTGTTTTTTCTGGTATTTGGTAGCTGCAAATGGTTTATGAATTCATCATGGTAGAGGTCATGTCATTGTGTATGCATGCATTTGAATAATCAGAAATTGTGAACAAATACAATTTTTAACCCTGAATGTGTATGGCCTAACTAGATGTCTACCTCACACTGATATTCCTCTTCAACCAAGAGAAGGTGTTGGGATCTCAACACAATGGGACTAAGCCCATCCGTAGATCCTCAGGTCACCACCTGGATGCAAGGTTTGTCAACAGAGAGGAAGCTTAGCGCCATGAGAAGCCCTCCTTCTCTACACCCTCTACCTTCCAGGTCATCCGGTTTTAATGGTTTGGAACAATATAGTGGAATGCCTAGATCTATACAAGCTTGCCCTTCGTCATATCCCAGAATACCTCGGAAGGTGATGAATGGGTAGAGGAGGAAGGGGAAGCAAGACAGTTAATTTTAGGTTGATTTTAGTTAGGCTAGGTTCATTTGATTAAGCCATTTAACATTTACTTGGCATCTACACATTGTTTATGAAAGAAATTGCAGAAAATGAAAACAAAAACTGAAATTGACTTGTAGTGCTAGATAGAGGCAGCTGAGCCGCACTGACAGTCCTATAAAACTGAAATTTAACTGTTATTAAACTGAAATTAAAGTTTTGTTTGACAGGCCGCACATTTCTGATCAAATCTGGCGAGGGGGCCGTGAGATTTTTTCAGAAACAGGCGAGCGGGTCACACAGAATGTAGAAACAGTCGCAGACTAAGTTTCTGGGTTGATGTTGCACTTATCAGGGGATTAAGTGCGCCCTGGGTGCACCTGTTTTCCCATTAAGTGTGCCCTAGTCTCACTTTTGGCCCCGATACGAGCGCCCTGGCCTGGATTTGGGGTTTTTTGTGAGGCAGAGTCAGATTTGGCCGACAGTAACTTGTGTTGTGGCCAATCTGACTTGGTTTTTCCTAGCAGAGGCTTCGGTAGTACTGAAAACAGAAAATAAACTAAATCTAAAGTGGATTTAACAGGAAATTTTTGAAAACTAGGGAAAAAAATTAAAAAAACTTGAAAATAAAAAATTTGGACCAGGGATCCTGTGGGATTGACCTGGTATGGTCGCCAGTTCTATAGCAGGGATTTCTCCCTGCTACAGGGGCAAGAATGGCTCCCTTCTGTCTATAGGACAGAAGGGTAGTTTCCTGCTAGTGGGTAAATGCAGAAAATAAAAATGGAAACGAAAATGGATAGAACCGTAAACTAAGCTAAGAATAGAAAGAAGATATAAGCAATGGTGACCCCTCTACAAACACAAGTTAGGGTTCCACCTCCAAAGACCTGCAAACAAATATTAAGCTGCAATAACCTGCAAAACAATATTAAACAAAAACCTGCAAATGAAATAAGGGTTAGAAAGCAAAGAAAACTAAGAAACTAAGAAACAAAACATGAAATATGGTTGTACCTTCTCTTGGGTGGAAATGGGTCACCATGCCCTAGCTTGTGGAAGCACCTCTCTTGGATGGGGGAGCAATGGCTCAATGGAAATGGAGGAGAGGGAGTGTGGGTGGCTTGAGAGGCAAAGGTCTCAAGGCATCCACGGGCATCATAACAATATACAAGGGATAAGTTGTTTAAGAGTGACCCCCCACCCTCCTTTTATAGTTTTTTCAAGGGATTTTAGGGTTTTAAGCCCTTGGTCAGGGCTTTAGCCCCTTTTTTGGGCTTTTAGCCCCTTCCACCCTAACTTTATCTCTTTTTAGGGTTTTAGCCCCTTTTTGGGGGTTTTAGCTCCTAGGAGACTATTTTGGGCTCCTTTTTGGTGTTTTTAAGCCCTTTTCTTCATCCTTAAGCTATTTTGAGGGTGTGGGGGTCTAATGGAGTGATATGAGGATCGTGAGATGGTGTCCTTGGGTGGTGTAGGCCATTAAGAGCTGAGTGGAGGATTTTTGGGTTAACATGGTGTGTGATTTCCCTTTTAAAGTTTTTGATTGAATCGTGTAAAGACTCTTGTTACATCTATGTTATGTCGTTGAATTTCATTACTGCTTGTTTTCTTTCATGAACTACTGAAACCGGTAGAACAATGTGTGGCTTTGTCTGAGTGAGAAAATTGATTCTTGTGATTGGATGTTGCAACTGTAGAACAAATGTTTTTATTTTTCAATAGTAATTTGGGATTTAACTTCTTGCAAAAGTAAATTATCCATTTTATTCTTGAAGGAGTCATTTTAAGGATTGATGCAATTTGAAGGATTGTCAAATGATGATGAATTCTTTTTATTCTTGAAGATTGAATTAGCATTTGAAGTTGGATTGCTCAGTGAGCAAAGTGCATATTTATTAAACGATTTGCAAGGTATCTATTGGATGAATTGGGTGAATCATAACTATTAGAATCAATTATTGAATGTTTATGCATAGGCTTTGCATGATTTCCTTTGAAATAACCAGATTTACCTAGGTTGAAAAATTATATTTAGCACTTTGTTTGTGAATTAATTAAGAAATTAAAGTGACTAACATTTTGGCATTGTTGTTGGGGAAGGAAATTGGAAAACATATATTGTAGATGATTAATCTTGTTTTCTTTAGATATCTTGATTTTGTGGTTGCAGGGCGGTAAGATGTAGTGAAGAGTTTTGCATCCTTCAACATAATGAACAATCTCTGACCACAAAACAAGGCACACTATGTAAATTTGCATGAATAGAAAAGGAAAAGAATGTGAAACCCCCCAAAACACTAACCATATGGATGGAAAAGGTCATGGTAGTAAATTGGGTATAGGAAGGGAAACATTAATTGATGAGATGATCACTAGGGCTGATTCATATATTGGATCTTTATTTCAGCAATCATCTTTAGGAAGGGGAAGCTCCATTCTCCCCAGGCTTGAATCATCAGTATCAACCATAGAAAAGAAAATAAGAGTTCCATCTCCTACAATTACTTCTAATAAGCAACCCCCTACAGTTAAGGGAAGTGTTTTGGTGTTAGAACATCATACCACCTAGCACCATGGTAACATACCACCCAGGATGTACTTAAATTCATTTTCCACTTATGTTGCATAGTCCAAACATTGGTTATGTTGGCCTCCTAAGGTAATCAGGGGTTTTGGACCATTAAATGCACCCAACGCCCACATTTTCATCATTCGGGAGCATGAGCACCCTCATTAATTACAATTTGGTCTCTTGGGCACTCCCACTCCTTAAAACAGGGAAGTGGTTTTACCATATGCGTCCATGAATTGTATTTCAGTGTTTTTGTTTGTTTGGACCATTTATTGTTTCCTAGAGACACTCACACTCACCCATGCACTCCAACATGCCTAGATTACCCTTATTTATGACCAAACATGCTTCCTCAACGTTCTCATGACCATTCATGACTGTTTGAGTTGGTTTGTGAGCTTATTAGTCCACTTAGGGGGTTTTGAGGTCCAATCTAAGCGTGCCACACGCATGCCACCAATTTGCATCCAAAGGCTAACAATTTTATCCTATTATATTATAATCATGTTCCAAACATATTTACATGTTATAATGTAATAGAAAAATCAATTATTGGCACCATCTTTATGTGTTAATATTGCTCTTTTACATTGTTTTCTTCATGCTTTGTCAAATTATTTTGTTGTGAAGATTCTCTTAGCTTCTAGATCTTGTTGTGAATCATAATTTCACATGGTATCATAGATATTTGGATCTGCAAGTTGAATTTAGAGAGTTCCTAGGGTTTGAATTGCAGTTTAGGTTCTCTTCCAGTAGATTGATGGTTTGCATTTCAGGTTGTTCAAGTGTTCTTTGTCACTCAAAGAACAGTAATAAATGGAGCAGTCTCATACTAACTTATTCACTCAATTCAAGTATTTTGAGATCGCGAGGTCCCTATAGAGTTACTATGGAAAAGAAAATGAGTCGAACTCAACCATTGAGAAGTCTAAGTATTTCAACAAATTGGATGAAGCATTTGGGATGCTTTGTCTCAATATTTCAAGGGATCTCTTATTTCATAAAGACAATATTACAACACAAAATGAGGTGTGACTTAATATCGAAACACTGTTTGGAAATACTGATGAGTTGAGAGGCCACCGACTCGAAAATGAGTTGATCACTTTGAATCCAACTCAATTTGAGATGATCCAAGATTTCTTCACCAAGTTTAAATCCTTATTTCTTCAACTAAAATAATGTGGCATCGAAAAGGGAAGGGAATTTTATCTTGTCCATAATCTTGAAGCTAGGTCCTGAATATTTAGTATTTTTTTTTGATATCCTACTCATGAAAGCTGACAGTTCAAAATTGGAGAATGCCAACTTTGGAAGAATTCATGGAGTGTTTGACTCAAGAACAAGATAAATTAGTTCAAATGGGTGCCATAAAATCCACCAAGGATTAATCCCTTGCTACAGGTGTTTTGAATCAAGGAAAGGGAAATAAGAAGACCAAGGAAGAGCTCTTTAGATATCTTGCTTGTGTGGTAGCAGGGCGGTAAGACGTAGTGAAGAGTTGTTCATCCTTCAAAAGACTGAAAAATATCTCACCACAAAACAAGGTACTCTATGTAAATTTGCATGAATGTAAAAGGAAAAGAATGTGAAACCCCAAAAAACACTAACCATATGGGTGGAAAAGGTCATGGTGGTAAATCGGGTCTAAGAAGGGCAACATTAATTGATGAGATGATTGCTATGGCTGATTCATCTATTGGATATTTATTTCATCAATCATCTTTAGGAAAGGGAAGCTCCATTCTCCCTAATCTTGAATCATCAGTATCAACCACACAGAAGGACATAATAGTTCCATATCCTACAATTACTTCTAATAAGCAACCCCCTGAAGTTAAAGAAAGTGTTTTGGTTTTAGAACATCATACCATATAGTACAATGGTAGCATACCACCTAATATGTACTTAAATTCATTTTCCGCTTATGTTGCATAGTCCAAACATTGGTTATGTTGGATTTCTAAGGTAATTGGGGGTTTTGGACCATTAAATGCACTCAACGCCCACATTTTCATCATTCAGGATCATGGGCGCCTTCATTAATTACATTTTGGTTTCTTGGGAGCTCCCACTCCTTAAAATAGGGAACTAGTTTTACCATATGCACCCATGCATTTTATTCGAGTGTTTTTTGTTGTTTAAACCATTTATTGCTTCCTAGAGACACTCACACTCACCCATGCAATCCACCATGCCTATCCTACCCTTTTTTATGACCAAGCATGCTTCCTCAATGTTCACATGGCCATTCATGACCGTTTGAGTTGGTTTGCAAGATTATTAGTCCACCTAGGGGGGTTTGAGGTCTAATCTAAGCCTGCCACATGCATGCCACCAATGTGGCTCCAAAGGCTAAAATTTTTATCCTATTGTATTATAATCATGTTCTAGACATATTTACATGTTGGAATGTAATAGAAAAATCAGTTATTGGCACCATCGTTATGTGTTAATATTGCTCTTTTACATTTGTGTCTCCATGTTTTGTCAAATTCTTTTTTTGTGAGGATTCTCTTAGCTTCTATATATTGTTATGAATCATAATTTCACATGGTATCATAGTTATTTGTATATGCAAGTTGAATTTAGAGAGTTCATAGGGTTCAAATTACAGTTTAGGTTCTCCTCAAATAGATTGATGGTTTGCATTTAAGGTTGTTCAAGTGTTCTTTGTCACTCAAAGCAAAAAAGTAAATCGAGCAGTCTCATGCTAACTTATTCACTCCATTCAAGTATTTTGAGATCATTGTCGTTGAGAATTATAAGTATTTCAAATATTGGATGAAGCATTTGGGATGCCTTGTCTCTGTATTTCGAGGGATCTCTTATTTCATGTAGACAATATTACAACACCAAATGAGGTGTGACTTAATATCGAAACATTCTTTGGGAAGGCTGATGATTTGAGAGGCCACCAACTCGAAAATGAGTTGATCACTTTGAATCCAACTCAATTTCAGATGATCCAAGGTTTCTTCACCAATTTTAAATCCTTGGTTCTTCAACTGAAATAATGTGGCATCGAAAAGGGAACGGAGGTTTATCTTGTCCATACTTTTGAAGCTAGGTCCTGAATATTTAGTATTTTTTTCGATATTCTACTCACGAAAGTTGAAAGTTCAAAATTGGAGAATGCCAACTTTGGTAGACTTCATGGAGTGTTTGACTCAAGAACAAGAAAAATTAGTTCAAATGGGTGCCATAAAAGCCACCAAGGATTAATCCCTTGTTGCAGGTGTTTTGAATCAAGGAAAGGGAAAGAAGAAGACCAAGGAAAAGCTATTTAGATATCTTTATTTTGTAGTTGCAGGGTAGTAAGACATAGAGAAGGTTTTTTCATCCTTCAATAGACTGAAAAAGCTCTCACCACAAAACAAGGTACTCTATGTAAATTTGCATGAATAGAAAAGGAAAAGAATGTGAAACCCCCCAAAACACTAACCATAGGGGTGGAAAAGGTCATGGTGGTAAATCGAGTCTAAGAAGGGAAACATTAATTGATGAGATGATTGCTAGGGTTGATTCATCTATTGGATATTTATTTCAGCAATCGTCTTTAGGAAGGGGAAGCTCCATTCTCCCCAAGCTTGAATCATCAGTATCAACCGCAGAGAAGGGAATAAGAGTTCCATATCCTACAATTAATTCTAATAAGAAACCCCTTGAAGTTAAGGGAAGTGTTTTGGTGTTAGAACATCATACCATCTAGTAGAATGGTAACATACCACCTAGGATGTACTTAAATTCAATTTCCACTTATGTTGCATAGTCCAAACATTGGATTTGTTGGCTTCCTAAGGTAATTGGGGGTTTTGGACCATTAAATGCACCCAACGAAGACATTTTCATCATTCAGGAGCATGAGCACCCTCATTAATTACATTTTGGTGTCTTGGGAGCTCCCACTCCTTAAAACAGGGAACTAGTTTTACCATATGCTCCCATGCATTGTATTTGAGTGTTTTTGGCTGTTCGGATCATTTATTGTTGTCTATAGATAGTCACACTCACCCATGCACTCCAGAATGCCTAGACTACCATTATTTATAACCAAGAATGCTTCCTCAATGTTCACATGGCCATTCATGACCGTTTGAGTTGGTTTGCGAGCTTATTAGTCCACCTAGGGGGGTTTGAGGTCCAATCTAATCCTGCCACATGCATGCCACCAATGTGCCTCCAAAGGCTAAGAATTTTCTACAATTGTATTATAATCATGTTCCAGACATATTTACATGTTGGAATGAACTCAGTTATTGGCACCATTGTTATTTGTTTATATTTCTCTTTTACATTGTTGTCTTCATGCTTTGTAAAATTCTTTTGTTGTGAGGATTCTCCTAGCTTCTAGATATTGTTATGAATCATAATTTCACATGGTATCATAGCTATTTGGATCTGCAAGCTGAATTTAGAAAGTTCATAGGGTTCAAATTGTATTTTAGGTTCTCCTCAAATAGATTGATGGTTTGCATTTCAGGTTGTTCAAGTGTTCTTTGTCACTCAAAGCACAGAAGTAAATGGAGCAGTCTCATGCTAACTTATTCACTCCATTCAAGTATTTTGAGATTGAGAGGTCTCTATAGAGTTACTATGGGGACAAAAAATGAGTCGAACTCAGTCGTTGAGAAGTCTAAGTATTTCAAAGATTGGATGAAGCATTTGGGATGATTTGTCTCAGTATTTCAAGGGATCTCTTATTTCACGTAGACAATATTAAAACACCAAATGAGGTGTGACTTAATATCAAAAAATTGTTTGGGAAGACTGATGAGTTGAGAGGCCACCGACTCGAAACTGAGTTGATCACTTTGAATCCAACCCAATTTGAGACAATCCAAGATTTCTTCACCAAGTTTAAATCCTTGGTTCTTCAACTGAAATAATGTGGCATCGAAAAGGGAAGGGAATTTTATCTTGTCCATACTTTTGAATCTAGGTCATGAATATTTAGTATTTTTTTCGATATTCTACTCACGAAAGCTGACAGTTCGAAATTGGAGAATGCCAACTTTGGCAGACTTCATGGAGTGTTTGACTCAAGAACAAGATAAATTAGTTCAAATGGGTGCCATAAAAGCCCCCAAGGATTAATCCCTTGGTGCAGGTGTTTTGAATCAAGGAAACGGAAAGAAGAATACCAAGGATTCAAAGCAACAAGAGAAGAAGAAGCAGGAGAAACTCAAATATTCTGATGGGGTTTTGAATCCTAACAAGGGGAAAGGAAAGAAGGAATAGAATACCAAGTGCACTTATTGTCACAAAGGTTAGAATATAGAGATTGCATGCATGAATAAAACCATTGACATGATGGTGAAACTCCTTGAGAAGAACAACATTCCTCTTCCAGATGGAGCAACGAAGAAAGAGGGAGGTTTGAATTCTTACAACAAGGAAAGATTCCATGCACTGTTTGTTGGATCTTTTGACTCTTCCTACTTACTCATAGATTTAGTTTCCTTAAGGAACATGGCTTCCACATAAGACTCCTTCTCGGCTCTACATCCATATAGTGGTCCATCTATTCTCATGGGTGATGACTCTCAGATCCCACCCAAAGGGATTGGAAGGATTAATCTTGATAATGGGTACTTCAACAATGTGTTGTATGTGCCTAATATTGCAGCAAACATACTCTCTGTATATCAAATTATACATACATGTTCTTCCAAGAGAGTGTCATACACTCAATATGATGTGGAAATATCTAAAATTTATACAATAAAAATTGTTGAAGTGGGTATTACAGATCATGAGTGAAGAATGTACAAGTTTTCACACTTTCTTCCTTACTCCTCAAGGAATGCGCTCCTTTCACATGCTAATGAGACCAAAAATATATGGCATGAGAGGTTTGGACACCTCAACTACAGATATATTCAATCTTTGAGAAAATAAAACATGGTTGAAGGACTTCCAAGCATCAATTTTTCCAAAGGCACATGCAAGGGATGCATTGTTGGGAAGCATGTAGAGTGCAAGTATGACAAAGGGAAGGAAAGAAGGGATATCCAAGTGCTTGAATTGATCCATTAATATCTGATAGGACCTATTCCCACACATTCCTATAGAAACTTAAGGTATGTATTAACATTCATAGATGATTTCTCAAGGTATTGTTGGGTGTATTTTATCAAGCAAAAATATGAAGTGTATGAGATATTCAATGTTTTCAAAGCTTTGGTTGAGAACTTGAGTGGGAAAAAGATCAAGGTATTAAGGAATGATAATGGAAAGGAATATTCCAATAATAACCTACAACAACTATGCAAAGAGAATGGAATTCAAATGCAACATCTGTTCCTTACACACCACAACAAAATGGTGTGGTGGAGTGCAACAATAGAGCATTGAAGGAGATGAAGACTTCCATGTTGGAGGCTAAGTATTTGTCTCCTAATATATGGGATGAAGCCATAAATTGTGCTTCATATGTTAATAATAGAATTCCACATAAATCATTAGAAGAGAAAGCCCAATTTGAGGCTTGGAGATGTCACAAGCCAAATGCTTCTCATTTTAGGGTTTTTGGATCAAAGGCGTGGGCTAAAATTCCTCTTGATAAGAGAAAGGCATTGCAACCTCAAAGAAAGGAATCATGATAATTGTTGTATATGATGAATATGCGAAGGTATATGATCTATTTGATATGTCATCTCATAAAACATTCATTGAGATAAGTGTACAGTTCAAAGAATATCCCATGCAAGAGGGCGAACTAGTAGAGGGGGATTTCTCACACCCTCCACTCAATGATGATGTAAGTGATGTTTCTCTTTCTGATTTTTCTGATTATGAAATGGAATATGAATATGATGAAATTCATGCATATCATGAATCACCCATAAGGCCAAAATGGTTTGATAAAACCATACAAATAGTTGGTGATCTTGCAGGAGATCCACTAGACTCTAGGAAGACTATATCTCAGTTTCACAATGATTTCTCCACTTATTTTTCGAAGATTACATAGAGGTTTTTTATAATGGTTGGATATGATCCACAAACATATGAAGAAGCATCACATGAACCAATATGGAAAACATCCATCCAATAAGATTTCAAGTCTTTGTAAGGCAATGAAACTTGGGAGGTGGTTCCTCTACCTTCCAAGAGAAAACTAGTGTAATGTAAGTGGGTTTATAGGACCAATATGGATTTCGATAGTTAATATGTGAAGTATAATTCCAGGTTGGTTTCTGAAGGATTTTACGAAGTGCATGGAGTCGAATATATAGAGACATTTTCACCGGTTGCAAAGATGGATTCTATCATGCTATTTTTGGCCATTGCTGCATCTAAGCGATGAGAGGTGCACCATATGGATGTGAAGAGTGATTTTATTCATGGTGACCTTCATGAGGATATTTATATGCAATAGCATGAAGGTTTGATTCATTATCCTTCACTTGTTTTTATATTGAAGAAGTATCTTTATGGCCTCAAGCAAGACCCAGTTCTTGGTATGCCAAGATGGACAAATTTCTTCTCTCACAAGGATTTGAAATATGAAAATTTGATCCTAATGTGTATTTGAAGAAATTAGATGACTCTTTTCAGATAATAGTATGTTGCAGCTGCAACCTTTTTCCCCAAATTTTTTAAATTTTAAGGCCCTCCTTTTGATTTGCTTCTATTAGATCTAGCCTAGGATTTTTTGGTTTCACTAAAGCTGCCCTGAAGTTCATATTTTTTTCTTAAAACTTGATCCTTTTCATTTTTGTATCAGAATATTAGTTGGCTATCCTTCTGATATTGGAAGCATAGTTGACTATCTTTCCGACGTAGCATAATTTTAACGGTCTACCTTGTCGGCAATACTTCATATTCCCTAGCTGATACGTCGAAACCGCGGATTCTCTTCGTTTTTCGTTTTATTTTTTGAGCTTAACACTTAGCGTTTTGATGGCTAGTGACTTTTTTTTATCGTTGTCAGGAGACTTGTCAAGAATGAACCGGAGCATTAGTCTTTTATGCTTCCAACGTCGCGAGAGGAAAGCGATGAACGTTCTAAAAGTTAGTTGTTTCCTCACCGATGCCATATAACATAGAATGTTCGAGTTTTGATACCTTTTAAAAAAAAACGAGGGTGGAGTCGCAATAATACATTTTACGCTGCCGACAATGCAAAGGATGTTTGGTTTTAAAGTCGCGAGGATAGTACTTTATGTTGCCGATACTGCGGAGGATGTTTAGTATTGAGGTTCCGCACTTAGTGCTTAGAGCTGCCGATGACCGATATTTTTAAAAGTCTCCTATGTCCATAGTTGTTTTTGCACCTGCTGTTGCGGCTACCATCCAAAATTTTCTTTCGATTGACTTAGGTAATGACTGTCAATAGGGTTTTGAGCCACCGACAGACTCCGCCGAAGGTTATATATAAAGAGGGGAGCGTTATTTTATTGTCCATCTGTATTTGAACTCGCCGTTTGCTCCAGTCCTTGTCCTTTGCACCGATTCACGTGCTTAGTTGTCTAAACTCAATTCGCTAGCGTTGCTACCATGGATATTTTTCCATCCCGTCGACTACACTGTTGTTTTCTAGGTAGGTGAACCACGACCTTTTTTTGTTGGTTTTTTATTGGTCGATTTGGAACCGTTGGTTTTCTTTCCCTGGTTAGGTTTTTCGTCAGTTAGGTTTGTCCACATAAAGAGATGTGTGTCTTTGCGGTGTGCATGATGTTTTACTTGAGGGTGAAGAGTTTAGTTATTTGCAGTTTTATTTAGCGGAATATTTTTGAGTCTGCGTGATTGTCTGAGCTGTTATGGATGCTTTTGCTCCACTGCGAAAGATTAGGGCACGGTGCAGACAAACGTTTCTATCTGCACCACGCATTCTTTTGGTTGTCCTTAGCCGCCCAAGGGGTGTTAAACCTTTGTTTACACTTACCTTTTTCTTGGGACTACGGAGGTTTTCCATTTTTGGTCAAGTTAGGATTTTTCCAATAGAAAGAGTGTTGCGTAGGGTATATTACTTTTAAGTTTGGGTTTTGAAGACTAGCAGTAGGAATAGTTTGATTCATTATTTTAGTTGACATCGAATTAGTTTGATACGGTTCGGGTGCAGATAAAGGATTATTTTTCGACGTTATGAAGTTTACAGGCAATGGACTTAGGCAATTTTGGGACACAACTTGCAGGATTTTTCTTTCGCCTTGTTAATTTTTTCATGCATTGAATACTGTGTGTAATTTATTTTTTCAGAATGCATATGGAGGAGGTAAACAAATTGATATAGTTTTTGTTTATTGTTAAAACACTTGCTAAAATCTCAATGGGTCTAAGAACATGCTATGATTGTGACAGGGTGATTGTTGTAGAGAAAACATGTCGAAGAGAAAAAAAGAAAAGGGCTCATGTGGTTGAAGGAGAACCTAAAGTTGAGATCATCACCAAGGTTGAGTATATATATGAATGTACCAAAGATTCCACTAGGGTCAAACCGGACTACAAGTGGGGAGAGATCTACAGGATGATTTCCAACCAGAATGTACCTGATGCAGGTTTCGAAGAGCTAACCATTTATGCCAACATTGAGAAATCAGCTCTCATGAAAGTAGCCACAAGACCCAAGTTGTTCCCTTGTTTAAGGTGATAGGCTGGATTCTGCCTAGGGCAGATGTAACCACTATGATTCTGGAGAATACTGCTAAGAAGGGCTACGCTGCATACAGCCCTACATACGTCTCTATGGCTTATCATTTGCCTTCTACCCAGGTTTACTTGACAGAAAGCTGGTTGAAAGAGACAACTATGGATCTGGTAGAGACAGTTAAAAGAATGATGATACTGGGAAAAAACTTCCAAACTAGACCTTCTGGAGAGTATGATACCTCTACTCTCCATACTCCTTATAGGTTCATTGCACTGATGTTAAATAGGATTTTTGGTAGAGCTCACAGGAAGAGTTTCAAGATAGGGTGGATACCAATTATCTTTTATGTGGCTACTCAAGGAACCATTTTTAATTGGTCAAACATAGTGTCAAATAGCCTCTCATCATGGATATCCGCAGCCTTGGGAGGGGTGTCACAAAAGACATCATAGTTCTATATGAGCTCTATCTTAATTGATTGTATACTGTGCACTCATTCTTTTCCAGCCTTGAGATGTAACTGGGAGATGGATAGAACCGCAATGTACACAACATATAGATTGTTATGGACCCATTAATATTATAGCTATTACAGGGAAATCTACGAACACTTCATCATGCCCTTGTATACCCTAATTTTCTTGACTGAATGCAACTGCATGTCTGAAGAAGCATTCAAAGTCATCGAGGAGTTCAGAGATTATTATTTGACTGAGGAAGGATTTATATAAGAATGTATGGTGGTTCCAGAGCCCCTTCCCTACTCCCTAAGTATGCCACTGACTATGTACTACACAAAGAGGCAGTTAGGTAGGTGTATATTGATGGTGTGAGAAATTTCCTATTTGAACATAAAAAGGCAACATATCCTGCAATGCCTTTCCTGCTTGGCAGCTACAAGTTTTCAAGAGTAAAATAGGCTGCAGAATTTGTTCAGGAGCTGGAGCATTTTCATTTTGGTGGAATGAATTTTCACGGGAATGACTCCCGAAATAAAGTAGCAGATTATTGCAAGGAAGCGGGAATTAATTTTGAATATACTGATTTTTGGGATAAGGATGAGGCAACATTCAAAAGTGTAAATAACATAACCGTCCTTAAAAATAGGTTCAAACATAAAATAACCACTATGGGTGGAAAGGGGAAAACTTTGGAGAAGAATAAGACATTGGAAGAAGAAGAGGCGAAAAAGAGAGAAGAAGATGCTAGAAGGATAGCATAGGAAGCAGAGAGCTGGTTGAAGAATGAAGAAGAAAAAGAAAGAAAGCTGCAAAGGAAGCAGCAAGGAAGGAAGAGGAGGAGAGAAAGAGAAAAGAAGAAGCGAAAAACAAGAAAAATCCAAGAAGAAAGTGAAGGTTTGAGATTAAAAGGATCTCAAAAGGACCAACAGACTACTGAGCAGGTAGATACATAGGGAGGGAAAGATCAAAGAGATCAAGGACATGGACAATCTAATCTTGATCCCCCGGAGCCTGCTGCATCTTCTGGCAGCACATTGGGACAAGCTTCATTTTCTGGGTTAGATTTGATCCTTTCATGCCTAAAGAAGAGGAGGAAGTTCCTGACTTTAGTACCATTTTCTATGATAAGTAGAAGAAAAGAATTTTAAAAAGAACTGATAAAATCGTTTAAATTGGAGGACAGTCGAGAAATATGATAACAGATAAAACATTGGTGCATGGAACAAATACAGATCCAAGATTGATAGCAAGAGCTGGGGAAGTCAAGAAAAAATGTAGCCCAATTGAAAGACACTTTGAAGAAGGAAAGGGATGAAGGTCAAAAGCTGAAAAGGAAGTATGAGGACATGATGAATGAAGTTAATACTTCAATAATGGAATTCTAGGCTCTACAAGCAAATAAGGAGGCCTTAGAAATATCTGCAGAGAAAATGGAAAAGAATGCTCAATATAGCTTAGCTGAATTACAAAAGCTACAGCTAGAACATCAAATGTTGAAAACTGAGAGATATGATCCTCAGGTATCCTATGGGAATATAAGTGCAGAGAAGGACAAGTTGCAAAGCAAGGTTGCTAAGTTACAAACAGAGAAGGCTACCACAAAGGAAAGAGAAAAGCAATATCAAATATAGGTGGTAGCCTTAGAAGAACAAAACACTTTATTGACAGCATCACTGAAAGATGCTATGGAATAGAAGACAAACATTCAGCCTTTGAAAGAACATGTTCTAACTCAAAGAAGGAAGATTCACCAATTACAGTTATGCATTGAGGATGAAAGGTGTAAAAGTTTACAAATAGACACCAAATTAGAGGAAATTTTGGACACTACTTCATATTTTTTAGACAGATCTTAGGATATTTTGGAGATTCTAACAGGAAGAATGGTCTGGGCAGAAACAAATAAGGAATATCTTGCGGAGTTAGCAGTTAAAGATCAGCAAAGTTTAAAACAATTGTATGATTTATTGGAATTTGCAATTAATGTAGCGGAAGAATTCAAGAAAACTGTGAAAAAAAAGGGAGCATGTGCTGAATACTATAGGAGAGTGCTTGCTACATACAATAGATTCCAGACTTTTGTGGACAAAAGACTAGACCCGATACTATAACATGAATTGTTTATAGAAAATCTACAGAAAAAATATCAGGAAGACGAGCAAGAGATCCAATATGTCAAGGACCTAGATGAATGGATTTTAAAGAATGTAGTGTCACATGCAGCAGCAAGTATACATATACTAGAAGATCAGCTGTGCCTGAGTCCTGCCATGATAGAAGGGGTACAGAATCAGGCTACTAAATATGAGATTAATATCTGATTTCTTGAACCTTCCAGATTTGAAGGCATAGCAGCAAAGGCCCATGCATCGAAGAAGTTCATCAACGACCAAGCTAGCCCTTCTTCATAAAGTGTTTTGAAAATTTTGATTTAAAATGTAATATATTGTATTAATTATGTGCACATGCTACGAGACAAAATTTTGGAAATGAAAGTTTGGGGAAGCTCAAAAGTCATTGAGGGGCAGCCCAAGGGTTTTGTTTTTGTATAAATATAGGAGAGTTTAGAGGTAGAGAGGACCTTTTTCCCAGACCATTTTTTAGAGTGTATTGTAAGAAGAACTATTTCTTTTTACAATAAAGAGTTACATGTTTCTGCTGCAAAAAGTTTTGTCGAATGTTTCAAATGTTTTTCTATGGACCAGTTGAATGTGAACTATTTCGTTTTTAGCTTACTTCCATTAACTGTGAGATCGATCTAACTCATTGAATTTATTTTCATGTTTTGAATGTACTCTAGTTTATTCTGTGAAATTTTCACTTTGAGTAATGAAGATTGTAATTAACAATAAGATATCTTGTTGTTTATATTTCTATTGATGTTCATGTGTTCTGAAACATTTAACAGCTATCTATGATCTTTCCTAATGTATGCACTGAAATACATTACTCACCATTAATGATAGTTTTGCTCCCTAGGGATAGGTTAATAAGTCTTAGTTAGTTTCTTGTTGTTTGTGATTTAGATGCGAGAGAGGTAAGACGAGAGGTAAGAACCTGCGCATCACATTGTGACCCTCCTCGTTATCTCTATCGTCTACATTTTTAGTTAGGCACTTGCACATCATACCTTAAACATAAAAACTAAAATATACACAGTGGGACGGGCCCCAACTGGTAAAACATTTTAATTGTTACTTGACCTACGGTAGCCGGACCGTAAACCAAACGGATTCCCCATACCAAACAGTAACGGGCTAATTGGGAACGTTTATTGGGGAGAATCCCTAAGTGTTGTTACTTGCGATTTTCCTGGGCTCAATAGTTTTGGGCTCTAGAAGAAGAGCCACCAGTGCATGGTTGGCCGAGGAAGCCCGCTTCCTCGAAATCACTCCACCGGTGACAGTTCTGAAAGTAGTTTGCTTCACAAACCCACTCCTGAAGATAAAGAGAAAGGATATATGTATCCTGTCGATAATGAAGTGGTTGATGATTTAAGAAGAATCACCAGGGCATATGCGAAAAATATTGGAGGATTACCTATCATTTATTTCCTACCTAGAAGAGATTATCAGAAGAAATATCACCCTCAATTAGAAGACTCAGTGTTGGTAGAAGATCTTGAAGAAATGGTAGAAGCAGCCTTACAAGAAGTTGACCCACCCTTGAATCAATTGGATCCAGGTTCACCTTACTGTTCACCTTACTGTTCACCTTTCCAGACTCCTGTTCAGTCACAACCTCATTCTCCACTTAGAATCATGGCTAATGTAAATGCAAACCAGCCACCTCCACAGCCTGCTTGGAGGGCTAGGTCGCCTTTAAATTTGACACCTCCCTTGCATGATTTGCCTCAAGCTTTTGACAAGATGTTACCTAAGTTTGAACCAAGTGAAGGAATTTTGGTAGATGATCATTTACAGAGTTTTTATTTGGTTGTAGAAGGATTATGAGCTGGACAGCATGAAGATGTGGTGTGTAGATTATTTCCCAAACCCTGAAAGGAAAAGCATCCTCATGGTATTTTTCCCTTCCTTCAAATTCAATCACGGATTGGAACACCTTTGAGAGAATGTTTAGTAGTAAATATGCAGTCTAGAAACTCATGCAACTTTAATGAAAGGATTATGTGCTCTAAAGAAAGAAAGGAAAAAATGTTGAAATATTTTAACTTCAAAGAATATTCTATATGTATTTCTTTGTGGTCCTCGATGGTCCTACCGGGAGAACCACTTGTATTACTTTGTACCCCGATGCTCCTAATCGAAAGAACTAATAAGAGTCATGAGGTAGTCCCCTCTAATTGCAAAGGTGGGTCATTAGCACCCTAGTGTGATTACTTAAGCCTACATGTGTAACTCGAGCCTACATGATTAACTCAAGCCTACATGACAGATGAGTTAACTTAAGTGAACGGATGAATATAAATAGAGGTGTAGTTGTCACATACCCCAATTTTGTAAAATTATGTAATTTGTTTTATTATATTTCTGAGACATTATGTTAAACTTAATCCTAAGTAGGGATTGATGACTCAGCAGAGTCAACAGTAATGTAGTGTAATTCATAATATTTTATTATTAATAAATAAATTATGGAGACAACAGCATGGGAGAGATGTTAAAAGAGGTTACTGGTCAAACTGGTGGATGGAACTAGGTGGCAAGGCAAAAGACAAGTGGCAGCATCCTCAAACACTTCCTAAGTTGCAGGTGGCAACTTCCCTATATTTGGGGTCATGATTCCCCAAGAAAGTGGAATCAGGGCAGGTGGCTCATTAAATGACAGTTAACCCAACAAAGACCTAGGCAATCTTTTAAAAGTACTCAATGAAGAGAGCTGAGGCTGCTCAGATTTTATTCCAGAAAGAATTCATTCAGGTGAATGTTATTCAGGAATTTCATTGAGGAAAGAGGGAAAAATAGTAAGGAAGTGTTTTGAGTGGATTGCTGCAGTAACTTGATTTTAATTACAGCTATTTAGGCTGAGAGAACTGACTGATAGTTCTGAGTTAATACCGAGTTGAAGACTGGTATCTGATTTGCTGCACCTAGTTCCAGCCAGGGAGACCAGAGCAAGCTCGGGGGTCCTGAGAAGTCGATGTTTGAGCGCTCTCCAGGAGTTGGTAGGGAGGAACGGCCTCCCATTGCTGTTGTTGTCCACAGCTGAAACAGGTTCTGCCATTTAATTCTTTATGTTTACTGAGTATGAATGATGCATGTTATGTTTATGTATAAGTCTGAGTAATTAGTTAGTTCAATGAAGTTAGCATCTCAGGATATCAGTAGTTAAAAACTGTTATTAGTTACTGTGTTTTTCCACATCTGGTATCACCAGACCGTACTCTAGCACAGTATCTCAGTGTTGAGAAATAGTATTCTTCTTAATTGAGTTTCCTATTTTACTTGCAGTTACTACAAGTGTTTTTACAAATTCATGAGCTATCTTTCTACAGTCTTAAAAACTATTCTAGTACTATATCTTAGTTTTCTGGAAATACTAGCTGTAAAAATGAACAGATAGACTAAGTATCTTTGCAGTTTAAGTTATGATTGTTATCTTCTATTTTTTTTTTTTAAGATATAACCTTATAGAGTTAAAATAAAAACATTACCGACAGAAGGACATAATTAATTATCTGTTACTTATCTATTTGATGATACAGTTAAAGTCTATTAGTAATAGTCTGCATTATAGCAGAGAATGCAATTATCCAAATTACTGTATACTCACTTATTTAGCTAGGTTAAGCATATTTTCATAACTGTTATTCTATTTTTTAAAACTGGTAAATAAATGCTATTTTATATACAGGTATTTATATAGATAGGTATATAAAATTATACTTTAATATTAAATAAGTATTAGAAAGAACTATTCAAACCTTATAATTAAATAAGGAACCCAAACCAAATAGTGGGTAAATAATATTAAAAGAATATTCATAGTAGCATTAAGAAGAAGTAATATTGTATTATATTACCTATAATGTATCAACATTTTATACATTATAACAATAACATTTGGGTAGTATATTATTATACAATTAAAACTTAGTTTGTTTATACTCAGAATGTAAATAAATAAAGTATATTTATGAACTAGTCATACACTATGCTTGTAAAGTAAATAAACATTATTAACAGACAATGGTAATAATTAATAAGAATACAACAGGCATTATTAATTTTAAAAGAGTTATACTTGAATTTACAGTTGTAATAAATAGATTACAGAGTATAAAATCTGTATGGAAAACTTAACAACAAATTTAATAAACAATAAGCTGGAAAGTATTATAATTACAGAATTCCTTTATAATAAGATAAATTACAGCATTATAACCTAAACAAAAATAATGCAAGATAGTATCTACAGCTACGAGATTTGTATAAGGGTGTAAACCCTGTATTTATGATTTAATAAGATAAACCCAGTCATTATTGTAAAGAGAAAGAGTTATCAAAACGGTACTATTATCATTCATTGCTAACTAGGGTTAAACCTAGTAGCATTTTAAGTATTCAGAACTTTAAAAAAAACAAAAATAAAAAGAACTAGTAATATTTACAGTTGGGTTATTAAATAAAACACAGTAAGCTTTCTTTTAATTTTTAATCTTTCCAATACTGTGATAAAGGAGGAATGCAGGAAAGAGAAACAGTTTTCAAACTTTCATAGTAACTGAGGGTAAAACCCTACCCTTTCAATAAACAAAAGAATAACTATAACTCTGTTTCTTTTAATAACCCACTGCAGTAACAAAAGTTTGCAGGAAGGCTTACAGCCTAAAAATTCTTATAAACACAGTAAACGCGAAGGCTTACAGCCTGTAAATATTATAAACCTAACAGTATTTTACAAACGAAGCTTTACATTCACGGTCGTGGCCGGAAGGCTCTGTATAAGAGCTAGGGTTTCACCCACAACGCTAAACATTAAAAACAAACAACTTAAAAACCACGAGGAACAGAAAGGCCGTAGTGAACAACCCAACGCCATCCTGAAAGGACTCACTCGAAGAGGATAAGCCGTGGAAGGGCCAAGGCTTACCGTAACTGTAATGCCGCGACCCCTAATCCCTTGTGGGCAGAATAGAGTAGTAGTTTTCACCTGCAAGAAGCCATTACACAGCCATGTGTTAATTTTGTTTGAAATACAAAATATTTATAATAAACATGTAAATACTGCTGTAATATTAAAGTAAACAGAGCAGTGTTTACCTTGTGCATTAATAACCCTCGCGGTAAAGCCACGGCCAGTCCAAACGTTGAGCCCGTCAAACGATGGTCAAAGATTGGTGTAACTTCGTTCAACCTTTACAGCAAAAAGGGAGACCCCAGCGACTTGATGGGGAGTATAAACCCTTCGGTCGCAGCACTCTTTTATCATTATCCCACGACCAGTTAACAGCACCAGTCACGCTACTGAGAGGATAATCTTTCACGCAGGGCAAAGAAAGATAGGACAGTTACCCAAGCTGGGTTAAACCAAACAATGGCGATTCCACAAAGGCCAGCAGCAAGTTTATATTCAATTTAACTACCCTCACAGTATGATAACCGAGCTCGAGAGGAGCTGGAACAACAGAAGAACAATGGCGGCAACACCACAGCAAAATAATCCAGAAGAGCCTGCAGAGAGGCCAAAGGCCCGAGAGAAAAGGGAGAATGGCGATTTTAGGGTTCAGTCAACCTTTTTTATAGTGCCAAAGTATGGCTGTCATGCAACCACGTATCACTTTTAATAATTTTCATCCATTTGGTTATCATTATAAAGTTCTCGACTCTTGAATTACTTTTGACAACCAAATCATCGTTTGGAGGTTTTATACCATAGTATCCCCTGCATTTTATTGGCAATCATGCAACGTTAGTTCTTTATATATATATACTATGCATGTTACATAACGGTTGCCCTATAGTCTTGTTTGCATAAGAATGGAGGTAAGTTTATATTCAAAAGGATTATAAAATCATAGGTTATGAATACGGTTTAGTTGTTGTAACACACAACTATAACATTATAGAATCACAGAATATGGTTATGGTTTAGTTGATATATCCCACAACTTTAAAGCCCACTATTTTGGTACTTCAAAAGAAGGTAAAAATTATAACTATTCTTTGAAATGTATTTAGCCAAGGGTATTTTAATTATGACTTTGATTGGTTTGATTTAGTCCATAATTTAGATATTGTAGATAGAGAGATAACTCTCCTCGTTATAGACCTAACATCGTTCAGTGACAATTAGACTTTGCCACTCACCAAACTCAAGATCTTTAAAAGACTTCATAAGTTAAGGTATGCTAGATAACTTGAATACTCTTTTTACCATCTTGTTTGTTAGTTTAGTATTGAGACTTAATAAAGGAATCAGTTGTGAGGAGTCTAGGACTGATTCTAACGGTGTTTGGTTTCTACCAAGTAATATTCTTGAAATGAGTTTAATGATCTAAAGAATGCAACTCTTAAATTATTAAGAAATACTTGTTTCGCATAAATGCTTAAGTAAGAGAATATGGGTCGACATTAGTAATATTTTTTCAGTTGAAATTCTGAACATGATGCAATCTAAACTTGGAATATTACTGTGTTTTTTATTAACAGAAATAAACCTGTGACGTTATAATCTTTCTACCTTGCTAGTTGTTAAGTGAAGAAGTAATTATTGTGCTCTTATACTTATATTCAGTATGGACATGTAATAATTTTCATACAAGTAGACTTATTAAACTCTATGTATAGAATTCAAATTCTTTAGTATTAAGTCTCAAGGAAAATTTAGTAAAACAGTACCTCGAATAGCATGGTAATTCGGTCTAGCATGTACATACTTTTACTAATCAAATTGTATGCAGAAATCTATACTGTAAACTTCTGAGACTTGTTCGCATCGAACCATACTTCTTACCTGTATACCTGTAATAGAAGGAAACTGCTGCGTTAGCTCGAAAGCTAAGTAATCCCCAGCCCTTTCACGACAAACCACCTTGTGTCGCAAATAGAAAAACAATCAGTAACCGAAAAAGAAACTGATCCTTAAAGTACAGAGTAAATAAATAATCTTTCAGTTACAATTCTAATAGCATAAATTAATCTACAGTTAATGACTACATTTAATGTGATTTTATGTTATTTTAAAAAGTTTTAAATTTTTCGAAATTTAGGGTTTTGACAGTAGTGCTTCTCATTTGGAACACACACTCTCACTTGTGTAGCACATTAGTGGAGAAGAGAAGAAGCTAGAGAAGGAGGAGGATCAGGCTTTGATCTCCTTGCTGGTTTTATCTTTTATCTTTTGGGGGCATCTATATTGAAGAAGATTTTGCTGTGTTTTTCCCTTTAGGGTTTTCCCAGGATAGATCTTTGTCTTCCTTTTGTATGGTTGTGCTTGTCTATCTTTTAGTGATCCTGTTTATATGCTTTTGTTATGAAAAATGAAGTGAAATACTGATGTCTTAGCTAAGCATATGAAAATTTAACATGGGATCAGAGCCACCCTGAAAAGAAGACATTATGCAGCTACAAAATCTAGGGATTCTTACTTTTTGGTTATCTCTCCACAATCTATCAGCAAAAGAAGGCTAGGCTGACTCTCCATTGAAGGGCGCATCTTTCTGTCGAAGCGGAATTCGATTCCGAGCATTTTCAGTTTTCCCTGTGGGAAATTAGGGCTTCTTGCAGAAGAAGAATTTTTGAGTGAGCCTAGCATAGGATTCCTCTCCTCATAAAAATCGAATTTTAGAGACCTGGATCAAGATTTTTGGTTGGGTGAAAATCTGGGAAAGTCAAACCCTAGTTTGACCCGGAGCTAGAAAAACCCTAAATACTAAAAATTCTAAGTTTTGGTATATTCGCTATATCCCAATATTGGAGAAGGTTCAAGAGCTAAAAATTGCAGAGACCGAAGATAAAATCCTGATTTACACTGTCTCCTAAATTCAGCCTCCGATTCGCTATATTCTAGGAGATATGATCCCTCCAAGTTAGGGTTCCATCCTCTTCCAGAATTCATCCCTAAACAGGACACCTGGGGAGAATTGTTGTAGCATGGGCTACAAAGGTCCAAATGGAATTCCTGAAGATGTTCCAGAAATAGCACGGCCTGCAATTTCTTTGATATAAATTTCAGAACCTGAAGATGAACCAGTGACACGTGGCATGCCGTACAACTGCACAGTTTTGAACAGTCCTGTAATAGGTCACCTTGTAAAAATGATCATAAATTCAAATTGGTGAAAAAAATTCTGATGAAACTTGTGCTGTTGGATTAGGGACAAGAGAGGTTACCTCAATGAGAAATTTCAAACATAGAGGAGTAGTAAGTTCGGAGATATCACAGAAATAGTAACAAGCATTTCTGCAGAAGAAATTGGAAAACTAGGGCTTCCTGTTCCGGGAGCTTCCCTCCACTGTTTTCAGAAAAGGAGTACATTGGACAGCTCCA